>JAVFBZ010008602.1:0-12173 GCA_032466195.1 Katharina tunicata
ACAACGAGAGCTGATACAATGGCGCGTATCCCGCACTGTCATAATAATCTGTTTATCATATACCTTCAATAATTTACTAGAAAATCATTTTTGGAGGACATTTCGTCGAACTTTCACCGAGACCCGGCTGAAACGGGCGAAGGACTAGTTCAAATAATGCGAAGACCGCTATTTAAAATAGTTCAGCGAAAGCGGCAAGATTTATGCTACTGTAAGCGCTATTTAATTTTCTTATTTATCTCAGAAAACATGACATGACTCGAGTAATATAAATGTCTCAAATAAACAAGTCAGATTAAATGGAAATGGCATTTAAGCTTGAACCCGGGGTCTGTTTACATATATTACTAGGCAAAGGAAAACACTGACGACGTAATCGCGTGACGTCATTCTGCACTCGTTTCACCTTTTGTTGCTTTCTACCATACATTCATTGGGATTCCCCAGCAGAGAACGCGGTGAAAGTAGTCCCGAATTCAGAGGATAATGATACGAACCATCTGATTCGGAAAATTATCCGATGGCTCTGTATCATGTGGATGAGGCTCATAGATATATAAAGTACTCTTACTTGGCTTCCTAGAAGAATTTGTATTGGGCAGATATCAATATATGTAATGTGTGTTATAGCCTGAGCTATTCCGAACAGCAAATTCGATAAATGAGGATACAAAGGAGCAGTGTGTGGTATAATTTATGTATTTCGTACAGATACAAATCTTGTCTGCTTCAACGGCGAAGGTTAAAGGTCTTTATGCATTAACGGCGAAGGGTAAAGGTCTTGTCTGCATGAACGGCGAAGGTTAAAGGTCTTGTCTGCATTAGCGGCGAATGTTAAAGGTCTTCTCTGCATGAACGGCGACGGTTAAAGGTCTTGTATGCATTAAGGGGAAGGGTAAAGGTCTTGTCTGCATTAACGGCAAAGGTCGAAGATCTTGTCAACGTTAACGGAGATGGCTAAAGGTCTTGTCTGCATTAACGGGGAAGGTCGAAGATCTTTGTCTGCATTAACGAAGGAAGGTCGAAGGTCTTGTCAGCGTTAACGGAGAAGGTTACAGGTCTTGTTAGTGCAAAGGGAGAGGTTAAAGGGTGTAGGGTAAAGGTCCGTCAGAAATTACGGCGATGGCAAAAGGTCTTATCAGTATTAGGGTGAATGGTAAAGATCTGACGGCTCTTAGGGTAAATGTCTTGGTCTTGTCCGTGTTAAAGTTGAACGTCCATGATCTCGTCAGCATTACGGTTGAACGTTCAAATATAATATTGCTCAATTATATTATCACTTGAAAAAGTTCAGGAATGTGAAACCAACACAAAAAGCCCCCTCTCCACACTCAATAACTCCCTTGTAACATTTTACCATAGGCACAACTAAGAAAAATACATTTGTTTTGGCAAAATACTATTATCCTCTCCTTTTAGTCTTCACTCTGAGCTTGTCGAATTAGATTCTGTTCAAAGACGATTGAGAAATAGAGCTTCCACGAAGTGTTAACAAGAACAACAAAATATAATTCGGGTCTGTTAAATACTTTTTCTTATCTGCATTGAGATAAAACTTGATAACTTTTTCGATCACAAGAAACCAATACAGGTTACAAAGCAGCTCTCTGTTAACTTGGTACTACTCAACATAACCCTTACGAAATATATAAGATAACGTCACAAATGCTTATGTACACAGCATACGGGTCTTTTACGGCAGTATGTAATATTTATATCGAAGAATCGTTGTTGCTGGGCTAAATCAATATCCCTTGCTGTATCGGCGAAACGTGTTGCTCCAGTACCGATGCTAATCTCACCTTTGCGGTTCATCGGATCGAGTCAAACTGAAAGTAGGCTGCAGCGCAGGTGGGAAAGTTAACAATCACTCCAGGCAACCCATTGTGTCTCTGGAATATACTGATTTCCCACAACGGCATGTACGTGAAAAGAAACCAAAGCTGTTGGTGGTCTTTTATTCCATGGTTCACAATACTGGATAGCATTGAGCATGGACGCAGTAACACATAGATTGCCTGTTTGTTTGACTGAGTTTAACACCGTACTTAATGTTATTTCACTCATACGAGGGCGTGCCTATGGGCGAAGAAAACCATCCACAGCAACAGTAGCAAAACAGAAGGACGCAGCAGGAAGAGAGCGGGACTCAAAACAGGATGCTACAAATCGACTTGATTAGCTCTGAGAGCACCGAGGCACAGCAAATAACATAGTGATTTCACGGGTGGACGTTTCTAGCTTACGGTCAACATGATTTTTTAAATTATTATATATTTTATAGTTGTGTTACAACAGAAAACCAATGTCAATTTGGCATTTGCAAATATCTCGATTCAGAACATTGGATATTAAAGTTATTACCAATCAATATTAGGTATACATGTGCATTACAGGGGTACACAATACATATTAAAGATGAAAAGTCTTTATATGGCACTGCTAGTGATGACCAGAATTTATCAAATCTTCGCCATTCGCCATTTTATATCGGACCGGTCTGTTTATATTATAAAGGCCAAGGTGCAATTTCCATTCTAAGAAAAAGAGATTCACAAGGAACACACTATTCTTCTTGTTAACAAAATTTCTTCGTCAAGGGGAGTTTTGGTTTAAAATGTTTCAACACAGATCATACATAAATCAGCTCTCTGTCTAAGCGAAATCGATTTACAAAAGACAAACTGACTTTTTGAAGAACAAGGCCTTCAGATGTACAAGTTAAGCGGATAATGTTTCACGGATATATAAAAAAATCAACTTAGAAAAGTGTCCCAAAGGCCCAAAGTGTCCATAGTTTCTAGACTTGTTTATTCAATTACCGTTTTGCGATTCGCTATTGGGTAAAACGATAAAGTTTAAATGATTTGAACGTGGTTGTTTTGACCGACTATTATAACTGTGATTTAATTATACGACGTCCGTTCTAATTTGCAAAGCAACATCCCTTTTCTGAAACAAATTATGACTCTCATGTATTTTGGAGTTGTCTACATGTTTTCACATCATTGGGTATGAAAACGTATCTGTGTCGTATTGTTCATGCTTGGGCAATTCTCGTCTTTACCGTAATCCAATTCCCGTATACTATTTGAAGATACAGTAGATGTTTGTGATTGATGTTTCAAGTATATTACATTTATAGATTGACCTTCCATAGGCGGATGTGGGTGGACAAAGAGTGGGGAACTTCGCTAAAACCACACCGCCTTCAGGCAGTCACCACAAGACTTCATTTGTGTACTTAATGTCGACAAGCGGGCTCAATGCTTGCAGCGTCGTTTGGGGTGGTTTCCTTCACCCATTTGGGTTGGCTGGCCGTCATATGAGTGCAACAACCTCACGTTCGGTGTAAAAACCCAGGCAAACAAACACGCAAACTTGTGAATCCATTGTCTCCACATATTTTTTTAGAATGCTCGTGTTATTTTGCAAATGATAATGTAACAAATGAAGTAAATCCCTGTCAAAACTACCCATTATATGAATGCCAGGCAACCATATCAATAGCATAGATTTGATCAGTACCTTTGATGAGAAAGGTGACAGTATTGTTGTTAACAGTATTTTCGTTTTTTTGGCATAACACTCTCTGATACTAAACAGATTCAATTTCAGAAATTTTGCAGTCTGAGAACCTTGCAGGAATCGAACCCACGACCCCCAGAGTCAGACACCGAGTTACTCTGGGGGTCGTGGGTTCGATTCCCGCAAGGTTCTCAGACTGCAATAATTTTTGAACTAGAATCTGTTCAGCATCAGAGAGTGTTATATCAAAAAAACGAAAATACTGTTAACGGTCACTTTCTAAACGACACAAAAATATTTCATCCGTACTGTTGTTACCTAGAATGCGGTGAAAACCGTTCAAAGTTGGAACCTAAGCAGTGAATTTGTTATGAAGTTATAATGTTCACAATATATTCGTGCGAATATCATCTAAACCCTTACTGGCGGCCCTTTCGTTCCTTGGAATTTGCCAACATGCAATGTCGGTCATCATATTAACAGAATATAGCTACAGCTACCCGGTATTGTTTTATATAGCCTGGGGTTTTCAGGTACCAAATTCGGTACCATACATCATTTTAACAGGATGAAGCTGGAGTCCAAGTTTGAAATTAATCAGTGAATTTGCTTCGAAGTTATCTTGGTCAAACAGATTATGTGTGAATACCATTGTTATTGCGGTAATATCGCTATCTGGAAGTTCGTAAAATCCAATGCCTTCCATCCTCGTAACAGAATACAGCTACATTCCAGGTTTAAAGGTATTCTGTGAATTCGTCTTAAAAACATAGTGTGTTAATACCTCATAAAAACCGCATTGGCGACGAAATGCTCAGAAGATGCTACTACTGAGTACTATTCAAGATTCGAACAAGAAGCTAAAGGTAAAAAGCCCGATGGCTGAGTGGTCTAGGTGGTCGGCATTTACAACTGGCTATGTCTGACTCTGAGACTCCTGGGTTCTATTCCCGCAAGGGGGTCCGTCTGAAAACTTGTCTGAGCTAGAATTTGTTCAGTATCGGAGAGTGTTATCCCACAAAATGAAAATACAGGAAGAAGCTACATTCGAAATTTAGAACTAATCTCTAGATTTGTTTTGAATTTATAGCGTTTACAACAAATATGAGTGAATACCGTATCACAAGCTTAATGTCGGCCGTACTGGTGACAGGAATAAGGTGCAATGGAATACCATATCCAACAACTTAACAAGAGGCTACATTCCAACTTTGTTTGATTGATTGGTTGATTGATTAGTGTTTTACGGCAAATTCCAACGTTGAAGTATTTAGGTGAATTTACTCGGACGGACTGGTGGGAACAATAAACTACAAAGTAACGAGGTACGAGGGAAGGAATGAAGGGAGAACTTCTCCAGCTACACAAATATAAATTCACCGATATTAGTTTCTAAACCAAATTTATTCCCAAACAAGGTAATAAGTCAAATTTATTCATCAGTTCCAGGACGTCCATGTTAAAATAAAGACGCCTAACCTTACACTTTATTGACGTCTACATGGAAGAAAATCCATATTATATAGGAGCTTCAAACATATTTCTCAGTATCGCATGCTCATTGACAATACTGAAAAATGACGTATGCGAACGCTCACAGCGAATAAGATGCGCAATAAATCCGAAGTAGTCAAGATGGCGTTATATAAGCACCTGGGTCCAGACACAGACCGACGGCACCACTTTTCCACAATTGTCGTCTTAACATGAGACGTTACGATAAATAATGTAACGATTCTTTAATGTACTTTGTATGTGCGAATATTATATATGCAGTTAAAATATATTCGAACCCAAAGAAAGTGTGCAGACTGAATAAACTAAGGCAATGTTAAGCAGAATTTGCCGTTTGGGGTTTGTTAACTATATTGTTAACAGAATTGAGCCATTGACACTGATTGAAGAGCGTCCAGGGGCAGACAACTCTGTCATTGGTATTTATCACTGAACTTAGCTTTTTTTCATTCATGACACGCAGACTCAACAGTGAAAGACACTGGCCACATCGATTTTCCCAAAGTTTCTTTCAAAATGTACATGGTTCTTTAAATACTGTTTCACGTCGTTGGCTGCACGCGATCCTAAGTTCAATCATTCTATTTATACTAAAAAAAGAAGACATAAACCTTTTCTGTTAAACATTTTTCGTTTCGCCTCAGTGATTGGCCAAAGCAGTGGGCGAAAAATCTCGATCGACCGATGGGGTTCTTTTCCGTGTGTGTATCTGTAAATTTACGCTTTTTTATGAATCCATGGTGCGTGCGTGATTTCGACTTATCTTTGACTGGTTCTGACAGAGCTTGACTGTTCGTTAAAGGATGCTAGCGTTCTACTTTGAAAGGGGTAGTTTCATTTGGGCTTTGATAAATTTTTCTGACTAATTGACAATTATTTTAATAATAATTGAAATATTTTTCATTTCGGAGACATTTTTAAAAATCAATAATAACACTCCAACCGTTGAAGCCAGAATGGTGTGTGTACGAGTATTTTAAATACCAACAACTTATATCGCTTTTTTCCAGTTGTTTCGCAATTGTCACGATTTCGGCCATGGTCGAAAAATGCATTCTAATTGTTGCGTTGGCAGGAGCTAATCTCATGTACAAAACATACCGGTTAAACGATGAAAATGATTGAATAGTAAAAAGCATGTCGTTTATTTTTAAATTTCTTGTGTTGATTCTTCTAAATCCGAAGCATTGACCATGTTGACAGAGATTGAAGAGAGTGCAAGGACCGCCAACTGTTGCATTAAAATTGATCGTTAAGCCTACGCATTGTTTTCGTCCAACTGGCACGCACTGTTATCAGCGAAAGAACTTTGCTACATCGATTTTCTCACATTTTCTTTCAAATATATGAGTTTCTCATAAATACATCTTGCAGTCGTTGGATACATGTCATCAAACTTTCCACCTGTTCTTTCCATCCAAAAAAACTTTAGCTAAACCTGTTTTTAAGAATATTATCGTCTTAGTGGTTGGTCCACTGGGTTACAAAAACGCAGACCAATGATATTCTTTCTCGTGTTGGCTTCGGCAAATTGTGTCACTTTTTAGAATCGATGTTTCCCATTGAAATGGTTTATGATTCCAAGTTGATTTTGACTAGGCTGGCTAGGGCTAGGCTAGAAAATTTAATGTGACATTTGATATCATGCCAATGTATTACGGCAATCGAGATGGTTGGTTCCGTACTTAATCTGTCTTTCTTACCCTCCTCACATCTCGCACCACGCATACATAAATGAAAACATTTGGCTAAGTCTTACGTTTGCCTTGTAGATACCCTTCACTGTCACGAAGTGAAATAATGAGAGTACTACCGAAAAGTCAGAATCTTGCCCTTAGGTAGTAACGAAATATAACGTTTGTAGATAATAAAGTTAGGCGACAGGTCTTAAGTATGCCCTGTGAAGATACATCTAACTGACAAATAGTTACTTAACGATAACGCTGCCGAAGAGTCAATATCTCGCCGTTCTCATGGTGAAATACGTCACAACGTATTGGGTTTCTAAATTAAAACAAACTATATGACTGTAGTAGATCGAACGGTACAGAAGTAAACAGTTGACAAAGATCCAAGTTGGGAATTGCTAATCGTGTCAGTGATGGGTTATGGGTATTTAGGGAGAACTCGAGTAGCTTCCGGTTAATGAGTTGATTAGAATTCATAGCACATTGTACATGCTTTTAGATAAATGTCCAGACATGACCGACTTCCTGTAAGACTCGGCCACTCGGATTTGGTTTCTCGTTTTTCTGTTAAACTTATTGCCACAGCTCACTGCAAAAACATCTCTCGGGGAATGACATTTGTTCAATTGTTCAATTGATGTTTCCAAGAAAATTCTGGAGTTAAAATGTCAAATTATCTCGTAATAAATGAAAAATATCCATACAGTGTCACCAGTGCTTCTAACGGCCAATTGTTTCCCTATCATTCTTAGTTTAGTTCAGCAAAGCCGTAGTTATTCATTCCAGTCATGTTTTTTTTAGAAACGACAAAGACGCTATGAGCATAACTTGAACTGAGAAACACCTGCTAGAATTAACAGTACCAACATCTGCGTATATATTCAGCGCTGACATGACGAAAATAAATGCATAAACGGAAAACAAATTTCGTTGTCATTACTGCAACAATATGTCTTTAAAAAATGTCCCCTTTAAATTTACATTAGATGAAATTAGGGCCAAACCTAGTAATTCAACATGGTGCAATGTCTTTATTTATCCCAAAATTTATCATGTGTTTGTATGAAATACGCATAATAGCAAATTAACTCACTAATGTTAGTTAAATCTTAGACGTTAATGCTCAGCGAGGGTAATTTAATGATGAGCTAAGAGTCGTGGAGAATTTGAACCATCATTGGAAATTATTTTCAAACCACATAAGTCATAATCATTATTCCTAAGTCAGGCCAGTTTATAGAAAAAACATCAGTCCCAGTTAGACATTCTTTAATATGACATATACTATATCAATTGATTGACTGTCTAACACCTCACTCACATGTATTTCACTTGTATGGTGGTGGCGTTACAACAGTAAACAGCGACACTTATGCAACCAAATTCATTCCAAGTGCTATCGCTGTTGGTAAGATACTGTCCCCCCAGTGTTGAGTAAGTAAGCACTCAACAAATTACCCTTAACTACAGGCTCCGAAATTTATTGGGACAAAATAAGAACAGTCAGAAATTTAGAAACCAAAACTATGAACTTGACACGTGACACGTGATTGGTTACAGTTGTTAAGTCAGAGGTGCACCTGGCATTGAAAACGATACAGAAAATTTGACCACGAATACACGTCATACAGAATAAAAATAATGTACAACGACTAACCGATATACAATTGTATTACAGTTAAACATCAATCAATCTGTTGAGTAAGGCAAGGTTCGTCCACATTTGATCTATGACCTAGGCTGACTCCGTCGTATGGATGCAATAACCTCACAATACATCCTAAAATTCCAATTTTCAATGAGTTCGCCAATAAACTGTCTTTAGTTAACAGTCATAGATTTAACTATTACAAATACAGTTCATAGTGTCCACAGTGTGATTAACGAACTAGAAGAACACAATGCAATCCAGCTTCTACAACCATTACATATTCAGATCTTGTTAAAATGTTGTTTTAAAGTGCAAAATCTGTGGTGACATAAGCTAATGAATACGGTCATAAAACCCCCATCGTCTTTGTAAACCGTGTGGCGTTGACAATAAATCTAAAGCGGAGACTAAAAGCATTCACATGAGTCGCAAAGAGTTTGTTTGGATCATAAATCTAGGTTGCCAGGACACAAAACTGGCTGGCTAAATTTGTCGACGAAAAGAAAATGAATCTTTGAGAATACATAGTGTCACAGCCCTAAATCTCTGTATTATTGGTCCTGTGGAAAAGTGTTTCTTTCTGATGCGTACTGATTTTAAACTATTCATAATTAACGCTTTCTCTTAGTTTATGTCACATTCTTTGTACCACGAACTTAAGCCAGCAGCAACCTTCATTGTGGTTGGAAAAACGGATGATGACGTAAGGTAATCGGCCTTTAGGCAGGATCAGCCTTCCATTCTCATGTGACCCGTAACCATAAGGAAATGGCACAGACGAAACGAAACTGTTGCTATCCAAGAAACATGGCATTCGATTTCTCACTTTACATGTTTCTTGGTCGTTTTAGAGTTACTAATTTAGTAAGATAAGTATGGCAATATTTCCCATAATTGGCCGTTTCAGGGAGTGATGTTCACAGTTATTTGGTTTAAGGTCCAGAACTTTTAATGCAAGCCAGGTAAACGGTTTGCTGGAATATCTACTAGGAGAGAGACGACGTAGTATAGAACAAAACCCGGACCGCACCGTGGCTCAGTTAGCTGAGCGTTGGACCGCTGAGTCCCCATACCTTTACCCAGTAAATGCGTGAAAGGATTTGTCAACAAAAGGTTTATACATGTAAAAAACGTTTTACGTGGCTGCGGAAATCCCCCAGTAGATTTTACCAGGTTTCGCCAGGCTTTCCACCATACACCGACAACGCAAGTTGTCATATAATTAAAATACCCTTCCGTTCGAAGTACACACCAATCATATCAACAACTAAAAAAAAGGAAATAAACAATAAAAGCGTAACATCATGCCATCATCTATTGCAATGTTCAACTGTAATTAACTTGGCAATAAAACCCACTATAAACCGTGTAAGCAATATTACGTAGAACATAAATCCTTGCTAGGTGATGCTAAAGACATTAACACGAATCGTGAAGAGAGTGCTTGGCACAAAAATCTAGGTTGGCGTGAAATAAAATTAGCTGGTTTAATTTATGGACAAAAAGGAAATGAATCGTTACAAATCTATAGTGTCACAACCATCAAGTATTGCGCTATTAACAATGTTTCAAAGGATTACATATTAGTAGTTTCACATATCAGTTGAGAGTAGCATAGACTAAGAGAAACTCCGAACTCTTTGTTCAAATAATAACAGAAACTCCGAACTCCTGAATGAGATACTCCGAACTCTTTGTTCGGAGTTTCTATATATGCTACATACCTATGTATTGTTCATATTATAAATTTCAATTGAGAAACATTTACGTCCCACTATTTCGGTTATAAAAATAAGTTAAAATTTGATTACATAATTTATCATAGTAATATTATTTTTCAAACGTAATATTGCAAAATATACATGTAAGAGACAGGATGCCCTAGCGGTGGTTATGTTGTCGTGTTCCTGAACGAACAACATGGCAATATAAACTTCCGGTCAACATCTCAATTGCGAGGTCAACATGAATTCAACACAGGAAATAGGAAGTCCTTTATGTACAAATCCTCAGATGTACTCTCGTGTGATCTATACATCAAGAAGGACACAACAAGGACGCATCCGAAATTGCTACACCATTAGCATCAATTTGTCGTTTGATTGGAGACATTTGTTGTGTCACAGATATTTCTGACATTGGAAAAGAGGGGTTAAGTATGGCAGAACCTTACGTAATAAAGTAATAGATATTTACAACGACATATCGACATACCCTTTTTCTGTCGGTATATAGCCTGTGGCTAATGTTTTTTCTTGATTTTACAGACTTAAGGTATACGACAGTTTAGTGTTAAACGATTTTTCCACATGTGATGATTTGCTGGTGCTTTCTGATTTTAGGGGCCATAATGAACCCGATTTTGGGCGGCGTTCTGTGATCCGTCTTGTTGCAAACAGATTTTAATGTGGTTTACTGCACCAACGGGATTGTACGATGCTACAGGATAGATTTATTAAAACTGTAAACCACAAACAAATTGGACTCTGTGCTAAAGGTGCATGCGAACTGGATTGGCACAAGGTCTGTTGGGATTTACTACCATCCACCCTTAGAGAAGATTACATCAGAAAGTCGGCTAAGACATGCGTTACGAAATTGTCGATGATATATCATGCATACAAAAACAAAACATAGGAGCCTCTTGAGTATCAATACCACTGAAAAACGCTTAGAAACAGTTTAAATGTCAGATTCACTTCTGGCAATGAGGAGAATAGAATGACAGCCACAGATCCCATACATAACAAAGCAGTAGATTTCTTCTGCGACATACATATTGCCCACAGTACTAGCCCAGACAATTTGCCACAATTCACAGCTTTAGGGAGTATGAAACTTCCAGCCAGTCTGATTTATGGTTAAAGAGTTATCCGTTATAAATACTCCTTCATGTTAGTGCATACTATGGGGCACACCAAATATTTAACAAAATACGACATATTTTTGTTTACTTAGTCCTTGCAAAAAGTAGTGTCATATATCTTTTGTTGATCAATCAGAGCCCAGTAAATACGATATTAGGCAGTTTATAATTTCCTTGGTCAAATAGTTATATATTATCCCTTTAATTTCTTTGCAGTGTTTATCCAATTGTTTTGAAACTGCACTGGTAACTTAGTTATATTTGTTACATCTACACTGTTACCTTAATTAATCTTTCAGTCTCTTTGTCTATCCGTCTGTACAGCCGTTGTCAAAATTATTCATTGGTCGTCAACTAGATCAGTGCCCTAAGCCAACGGGTGTGGGTAGCGAAACTTCATGTGAAGTCATATACCTGTGGCAAATGTTAACCCTAACCCTAACACCTTACCCAAAGTCCTTTTTACAGATTGATTAATTTTTAACTTTGAAAATGTTCAGTTGTTGTTGTAACATATATAAACAAATCATTAAATCACCGACAAAACTACAAGAGTTGTCGTTCGTTGCTCTGTGAGCAAAACATTTCATTGGCTGCCAACCTCATTTCGTCATTTTTTCCAAATAAGGAGATATGCACGGATAACACAAACGATCATATGTTATACAGCACAATTAGAGTAAATTGAAATACAATCTCGACAAAACCGGGAACGGATTTAAAAAACAGTAAAAGCAGACACAAGAAGATAATAAGCAAGGGGAGTAATACTGGATGATATTTGGATGCAGGAACCTTTTCAGTGTTTCTAGTTTCACACACGTAAAACTGTTTGTATGTGCAAGTTGTTTATACACTCTTCAAAAAAAGAAACGCAAAACCCAAATATCAATGTAAATTTGATGGTATTCAAGGACGTGTAGAT
>JAVFBZ010008634.1:0-12170 GCA_032466195.1 Katharina tunicata
AGTACATGTACCCCTGGCTGACAGGCTGAGTACATGTACAGGTATGACATTATAGCAATCACCAAAGAACTATTGAAGTACATGTACCCCTGGCTGACAGGCTGAGTACATGTACAGGTATGACATTATAGCAATCACCAAAGAACTATTGAAGTACATGTACCCCTGGCTGACAGACTGAGTACATGTACAGGTATGACATTATAGCAATCACCAAAGAACTATTGAAGTACATGTACTGTACCCCTGGCTGACAGGCTGAGTACATGTACAGGTATGACATTATAGCAATCACCAAAGGACTATTGAAGTACATGTATCATTAAGACAACCCTCAAACTTCAGTTGCCCTTAACTAATTGGTAAAACAGAACATTTAATTTGAATAAAAAAGTGTTTGCAACATGTAAATTTATCTTTCATTTATTTGTGAAATGTTTACAAACATGTAAGTTGTCGACTGACAATTCATCTTTTCTACATACATGTACAGTATGTACAAATTTGATATAATGGAAAGTCGTATCACGCAAGTACCTGGGAACGTCACAGAAACACCTGTAACCTGTTTGCAGTAAATTGCTGTCACCTTACAAAAACACCTCATACTGAAATTAAATTTCCTTTACAATAACTGTTTGTCGTACTATACAGATGTATGTTGATTAATGCTATGAAACTTGCCATCGCCTGGAGTTGACATAGATCTGAATAAAACAAAAATCAAAACCAACAGATTTTGCATCAAGTCATTTCAATTTTAGAAAGTCACTTGTAGAAGGAGCAGTAGCAGCGTCCATAGTGTTAGCCAGAGGGGTGTCTTTGAGAGACACCCTAATTCAGTCATATTTAACATGGGAAAGATAGGAAAAATGTCAAATGAGACACGTTTCTTTGAAAATAGTGATTTGAAACACCCTGTTTTTGATTTCCTGCTAACACTACATGTATAGCAGCGTCAGGCTGTTTTGCAGAAATACATGTGTGTATTCAACACAATGTTTATTTCTAGACTGTAAATACAAAGCAATAATGACTAAGAAGGCATCAGGTACCCTGGTGCGCTCTGAGCAAAGGTGCATCAGGAAACTAATTTCTTGTGGCGTCCTGTTTTTCATGATATTTGTTGTGTAATGTTTGTTTGTTGACATTGGCAGAATATAAATATGGTTTTCAGAACCCATTGAGTTCTCTGGCTAAGGGCAGTATGTTTCTAGATAATGTGCATGCTGTCATAGTAACATAGCACTGGAGGAACATTATCTTTCCAAGAGCAAAAATACTAAATTGACTACACATTTTGTGGTAGCTGTCTACTGTTGGAATACCACACCTTTATATAAGTGAAATACCCTTGAGCACAGCGTTTATAATAAACACCAATCAACCGAACCCATTGAGTTGGCACGTCGTCATATTAGGGGAATAACTGTAAATACGTCCTCAAACCACAATAAAAGAAATAAACAAGTCAACGGAGTGCCATTTAAATCATTTAAAGCAATCCCAGATAAATGTGTTCTTTGCTAATTCTTCATACAGACATTAAAATGCTTTCAGACAAACATAAAATTTTACAACTGTATATATTTTTTATAAATGAGGAGATAGAAAATTTCGCTTGCCTCAACCAGGATTCGAACTCAGGTCTCAAAATAGCAGGGCCAGCACTCTAACTGACAGAGCTACAGACTACAGAGGAATATATGTACTGGACACGTGTTGTAATTTTTCAGACATGAGGTTGTGGAACTGGGCTCATAAAAGTATTAATTTAAAACTTGTACAGCAGAAACGTATCACTGAGGCCGCGACTTGTTGCTGTAAATAGTTCCTATGGCTATTTTTATCATCGGGACACGAGTGTGTTCTTCCAGCCCACATGTGTAGGCCTGTAGACAACTAGACATGGTAGATGTTAACATATATCATGGACAAAAATATTCTGCTCTCAAAAGAACTACAGGTTTAATGCATATTCATATCTATATTTGCATTAGTGCATATATATCCATGTACACAAGCAGTTTATACACTGCTGTGCGAGTGATTGGCAGAAGATTCCTGTGCTTTGGTGCTTAGATTTGTTGGGTGTCCAATTGTCCTGTATGACAAAAATATATATTTTTTGTATAAATGTAGAGAAAGAAAATTTTGCTTGCCTCCACCGGGATTCGAACTCGGGTCTAAGCTACAGTTCGTGTAGAATGAATTTGTAATTGTTAGTTAGCTATGTTATACTAGTATATTTCTTGGAAACTCTAAAAGAGATCAGGAAAAGGTCTTTAATAGCTTGGTGTAAAACCAATAGGGGATTAAAATATTCAGCTGCTGGACTGCAATCTACATGTACAAGTAGACACATGTATATTTCAAGGGCAGCAGGAAATGGATTTTTTGTTGGGTCTTGCAGTGCTTTCTGGGCTAGCAAGTTCCTTGTTTTAGTTTGTTTTCAGTGTTTGAGGGTGGTTTTGTTCACCCCTTGGGCGGGGCTGGCTGGCATTACCTCCTTCGAAGCAAACACATTGTAATAAATTAAAGACGTAACATTAAACCTCAATCACACAAAACAAACAAACAAACAAACATGTAAAACTAAAAGAACTTGCAACAGCCCGTCCCAGTCAGTTGCTAGTACCGGTAGAAGGAGATAGTGTTCTTGTAAATCAAAAAGGTTTGCAAGCCTCTTGTGTTAGGTGTACATTATAAAAAAAATCTCCGGCTTTATTTTGTGGAAATTTCTTACTTTGCTGTATAACCCAATAAGGGACTTAGAATGCATGTCACTGATGTTCCCATGCAAATTGGTGGGGCTTAATTTGTGAAGATTTCTACCCTGCTGGTAGGGGAGACCAGAAGCATTGTTACTGTGTAGTATGTGAGCTTCCCAGAGCCCCTTGAGTTAACAGTTGGTTTTGACACTAACAATTCATCATCTGACGTCTATTCCTGTTTGTCTTAACTCTAAGCTTTACTGGAGCTGAAAAAAAAAACACATAAGCAACGGTGAAAATTCAGAATAGTTAGTAATGTACGCATCAAGACTGTCACTGGCTTCTGTTTGGATTAACGTACAGTGTACATGTATGTGTGGAGAATAAGAGAAACTCCAAACAAGGATGTCATGTTGATGTAGACCACTCTAGATAATATATATTTGGGCTTTATTTAGACATGTATGAGAATGCAATCATCAGTTAAACATGTTCATAATGATATTTATTATTATAATGTCCTAATAAGGCTAGAATGTACGTGTATATTGTACATTATAGCGATATTTTTTTATTTTATATATACCAACATGATTTTCTTGTTCAGAGCCTATCTTACTCTATGTTACTCCATAACTATTGATTTTGATTTGAATTGTTCATACATACATACGTACAGTGTACATGTATAGTGTATAGTTTGTATAATTCATTTGCTGGTGGTTTGAAGTTAGCCCCCTTTGCCCTGGTACATGTGCTCTCTGAGCTATAAGGAGGAATGAGGAAGCCAATTTATTATGATGTCCTAATTTTTGTTCAGTAAATTACTGTAGTGTCTAATGTGTTGGTAGCGTGGTTTAGGATGGTTTCATTGGCCCATTGGACCCTCTGGCTAAAGGGCAATATGTTTCCAGATTATGTTCATGTTGTCATACTTAACACTGGAGAAACATTGTCTTTGCAACAGAAAAAACACCAAAGTTACTTAACATTTTATGGTTGTGTGTAGAGTCACTGTCTCCGGTTGACATGCAGTGCCGTCATATAAGTGAATTTACTTCACCATAGCGTTAACACCAATCAATCAATCAATCAATCAATCACTTGGGCAAACATGTACACAACATCGTATGATAATGAGTAAAATAACCTTAAGGACGACTTGGTTGAGAATGGGTCATCATTGTCACATGTGGTCCAGTTTAGTCTTTATTACTACCCAGACATGGAAAGTGGTGTGTTTTGCATAGAATACATGTACATGTAGCATTACTATTATTAGCATCTGTTTTATATGTATTATGTGCACAGTGCATGTACATGTATGTATCAGATGTCACTAAATTCTTCCAACTGACTGACAACACTTGCTCTTTCATTTATTGACAATCAATATTGTGTAGCTAATGTCAAAGAGAACAGACCTATAGATGTACAATATGTAGATGTTATCTACAGACTACTCGCATATTGTAACACAACACATACATGTAACATGTACAGTGTAAGCACTGTTGCCCAGTCAGCATTCTTCATGACATACATTTAGTATTTTACTCTTACATGTACGTGTGGATCAGTGGGCAGTTTCACAAAGCCTTTGTGGATCAGTGGGCAGTTTCACAAAGCCTTTGTGACGTTTCGAACTCTCAGTTGTAGTGACGACACAATACCTTCAACACTGGGCGTCATAGAACCTTAGTGTGCGTAACTTTGTGAAGGCTTTGTGAAACCGGTCCCTGGGTGGCGGTTTCACGGTTTCAGAAAGTCTTTGTAATGTTACATACACGTACATGTAATTACATTCACTACACGCCATATTGTCTTCAGCACTGGACGTCGTGGTAGTTGCTTGTTAGGTTGTTACAGAGGCTTTGGTGGGCAGTTGGGCTAGAGCTTCCTGTGTCTCTCTGAGCTAAGGGGCACAGGATGGCGATTTGTTGTGGTGTCCTGTTCTGTTAATGTTATGTAAATGTTTTGTTCTGTCTTGCATGTTGCCAACGTTGTTTAGGCTGGTTTCCTTCAACGCTTTGGGCTGGCATGTCTTCATGTAAGTGAAATAACCTTGAGTACAGTGACATCGGCTACATGTTAGTCCCCTTTAATGTACTCAGAATCAACCATACAAACAAACTTCAGTTTCAGACTTTCTCATAGCTTCCATTGTATGGCTTATAAGTTATAAATGGTTTGATCTGTATAGAAGCTAACATGTACATGTAGTGTAGGTTTACATGGCGCAGTCATTAAACCTTAAGTGTGATCTATATAAGTGATACGCCCCTGACTGGCTCTGAGCTCACTAAGCAAACATACTGTAAACTAACTACATGTATTATAGAGTTGTATTCCTTTTAAAAGTTTTGTAACATCAGTCAAAGCCAGCATGAAGTTTACGTTTACATGGTGCAATCATTTGACTTTACATGTAAGTACATTTACATGTATATGCAAATAAGTGAAACACCTTTGATTTTAATATGGTTTGTCAACATCTGTCAACAACCATTCATTCATTTTATGTACATATACCTATATAGGCTACATGTACATGTATGTAAATGTATTTAGATGTAGATGAGATACATGCATGTATACTGTATGTATTTCAACAATTGGACCAGTGTACAGTCATTAATTACACCTAATTTGGAAAGCTGGGATGTTTATTCGTAATTAAAGGTATAAATTCATGTGTAGAATTCTTCAGTGGGGTTATTCGTTAATCATGGATATACATTCTCATACTCACTCCATCAATTTAAGTGTACTCTGCATGACAAGTTTAGCTTATGGTTTACAGATAGTGTCAGTTTATACTAGTATCAATCCCCTTATCAATTGTATGCATCATAATAACTTGACAAGAAATGTGTCTTGTATTGTTCTACATGTTGAAACGCCAACAGGGATGTTCCAATGAGTAAAGAGAAAAATTGTCTCTTTTAAACACTGCAACAGCATCAATGTTTGGCTTGGCTAAAACAGCTCTATACTTTACTCGTCCGTACATGTAGTTCCCTTCAAACGAAGACTGAAGACATATATTTTTTTATACATTTGTTACCAATCCTGTTTTTCAGCATAGCAATCTTCAAAGAACCTGTTTTAATTATGTTAACAGAGTGAATTTGCTCAAGTTTGTCTTAAATGTGTATAAGTCAACTTAACCGTGACAGAGATAGCAACTTTCTCTTAAACAGCCCAAAGCGCACAGATTTTTGACAGAAATTTATAGCTACATTGTAATATGTGTTACTTAGAGCAGTTAGAGGGCTGGACTACACACTTTAACTTCCAGTCTCTGTGCTTACATGTACTTCTGACATGTATGTGTTAATGTGTGTGAAATAGAAACAAAATATGTGTAGAGTTTGTACATGTACGCCATGTCATGACTTGCATTGAGCAAACAGCATTTTCCTTCACCCATATTTGGCTGGAATGCCATCATATGAGTGCCATAACCTTAAGTGTGGTGTAAAACCTCAATCAAACAAAGAAACACACAGATCCATCAGATGAGTGAAATAACCTTAAGTGTGGTGTAAAACCTCAATCAAACAAAGAAACACACAGATCCATCATACGATTAAAATAACATTATTTGCAACACGAAACTGCAATCAAGCATTAAATGACATTAAATGACATGATGTTCATATAAGATTGTCTTAAGACAAGTGCATTATTCAACTTAACCAATTGTGTAAGTTGTAACAAAAGCTCAAGGCCACACCAATTTAATAAGTTGGATTAGGGTCAGATTTGATGGAAAAGTTGTAATCAAACTTAATAAATTGGTGTGGCCCAATCGAACTCTAAAGTGAGTTACATGTTATTTGTACATGTAATCTCATGTCTTGTGATAGTCTTGTGATACAATACATGTACATGTGATGATGTGACGTAATTATATTTACCTGTATTATACATACCTGTACAGTATTTCCTAGTGAGCATATGTTTGTATAAGTACTGTAGTATGTACATGAACCTGAATACAAACTAAGGCTTTCAAACATCAAACATAACTTTTAAACTTTGTAGTAAACAAATTTAGGTTTATTTACATGTATATGTAGAGAAAGATACCCAGCCTATTTATACCTGGAAAAAAATTTGTTAGTTCTATCGTGAGCCCCTGTAGCACAGTCAGTTTGAGCGTTGGCCCTGCTAGCCAGAGACCCGAGTTCAAATCCCGGTGAAGGCAAGCCAAATTTTGTTTCTCTACATTTATACAAAAATATATGTATTGTACATGTACAGTATTTCTTTTGAGCATACATGTACATGTTTTCTTGTAATTATTGTACCTGTACAATGTAGGTACTCGAATACAAACTATGGGATTCATTTCACAATACAAGCAAACACCTGCAGCTATTTTGAAAGGCTTCAGCATTATATATATACACATGTAGTACAGGCCGGAAACAATTCAATATTTAATTTGCCCTCTGGATAAGGGCCATATATTTCATTATTCATAGGCTGGGTTGTTCAAAAGTTAAACCAGGTTTAAACGAACAACCTTACGAAGAAAGTACATTGTGACTTGAAGATTTTGAACAAACAGCCCCTGGTATCATAGTCAGCATTGGAAGAACAGTCATTTGTATCCGCCAAACGAATTTGTGATGTTTTGATTGGTCAATTTTCAGGGGCCTGAACAAATCTGTACACACAGAAGATTTTTTGTCTCACGGGTAATAAAAAACAAACATGTCCATTGTCCACCTTCACTGCAAATTTTCTTTCTTTTTAAATTTGATTAAATTAACAGTAAAATTCGGCTATTAGTTGGCACGGACATCTTAAAACATATCTTCCTCACTATCACCACATTTAATGACGGTCAATATTGGAAACATCAGTTGTTTGCAGGTAATGTCACTGGCTGTTTTCATGTCCCTGGAATCTGACAGTCTTGTCATTGTAACGACAGCTGTCAGGGGAGGTAATTTTTATGGAATAGAAACATTTACAAGGATATGCCTGTTACGAGTTTTATTTCAAAATAAACCCAGACAGGGTCGCTTGACGAATAGTGTCTCAGAGTATAAAAATCGTTAACTTGGGTACGTGGATTCCAGTACAATCATGGTTCAAGCGTGTCCCTTAACTAGTGTGTTCATAAATGAGCCTCCTGGTGGCTCAAAGGGATATAACCCTGGTGACTGGAGAAACCACAGTATGACTTGTCAAAGTTTCTTCACTGTACATTTGGCAGGTGTTTGGTGGGATCGTTGTGGGTTCCTTGTTGCTGTCTGTTTGAGCTACATTACATGTGTGAGGCATTATGATGTTGTTTATCGTGTTTGTTGTCCTCTTAATGTCCTTTAACGTCTGTTGTGTTTACCCATTTCATTCGGTGTGGTTACGCCTATTAGGCTGGTTCGCTGTCAAAGCCTGGGGGGAAATAACATCAAGTAAGATACTAAACCCCAAGCAAACAATCTGTGAATTTTCCATTAAACTGAAAACACCATCTATGCATTTAAATTTGTAATTATAGAAGTGAAATAACCTTATTATGATGTTAAAAACCACAAAGCAAAGAAAATATTAAAACAAGTTGATTTGTGCAGGGTTCTATACAGGGTCTAACTGTGTCTGTCAGAAGGACTCTTATAAAATCAAATGACCAGAATTCTCCAAAAAATTAAATGATTTATTACTAAAATGAAATTTCAGAAACAAATTGTCCTCGTCTCTGCATTTGTACATGGAAAATAAGTACCCAAAATAAGCCGTTGCCTAGAATTCGCTAGAATGTTTTGCACATTAATTATTAACTCGTTTTCTCGACTGCTTGTTCTTAAAATTAAAAATCAAAATATCAAATAAGGACTCAATAAAATGTTCTGGATAGAATACTGATGTGTGTAGAAGTCATGAGGTTATTGGTATTAAAAGAGTTACACACACAACATACAATGTAGTTATTTATAGGCTATGACCAGTTAGCTTTCATTCAATGAATACTCATTGAATGTACCACATGTCTCTTACTAATTTCTATTTTATAGACAGTGCCCTTCAGTTATCTTTTTACCCTATTTATTCTAAAAAATCAACTATAACTTTTTGTAAAAATAAATTTGTCTTTGACATTTAAAATGTAGGTTCTTTTTTACCCCAAGTTATTTTAGGTTGTTTAATTAAGATATATTTTGGTAAAAGTTCCAAATTTTTAGTAAAACTTAGTGTTAAATAAAGTTAAACGAAATGTTAAATACGTGTCTGCAAAAATGACTGACAAAATATTTTAAGTTTTTTGAGCAATTCTTTTTACTTTTGAGACGATGTACTTGTTTTTGGTATTATTATAATGTCTGTGTGACCAACCTAGGCACCACATTGACATGTACATGTAGATTGCTTGTGTAATTTATGGAATTTATATTGTCAAACTTTTATAGTAATTACTTAAAGTAATTTATATTATGCGGTTCATATAAACATGTAGTGGTATGACATACATACTCAACATTGAACATTGGGACTGCAGTGATTGTAGTGTTCAAATAAGTGTTTTCTAAGGGTAGTTGTATTTGGTTAAGAGGAAATAACATCGGGACTAATTTAAAGGCATGTATTTTATTTTAACTTTAGGCTTTAGATAATATTTATTCTAAATATCAAACACTACATCTGTACATCCTGATAATTCTGCTAAATAGCTGGTGATATTGTGTTATAACAGTTGATATTATTTAATAGGCGCTTACTGTGCCCTGGTGGTTCCTTGAGTAGTGTGCACCTGGAAGCCGATTTGTTATTGTGTCTTCTAAATGTATTTTTTTTGTGTGTTGCCAGTGCAGTTTACATGTTTACATATGAGCATAGTGTTAGCCAGAGGGGTGTCTCGGTGTCTTTGAGACACCCTATTTTAGTCAAATTTAACATGGGAGAGATAGGAAAAATGTTAAATGAGACACCCTGTTTCTTTGAAAATAGTGATTTGAGACACCCTGTTTTTGATTTCTGGCTAACACTATGCATATGAGTGAAAGTAACCTCATGTACACAACCATAGTGTTAGCCAGGGGGGTGTCTCGGTGTCTTTGAGACACCTTGGAATCATTTGGATTTGAGACACCCTAATTCAGTAAAATTTAACATGGGAAAGATAGAAAAAATGTCGAATGAGACACCTTATTTCTTTGAAAATAGTGATTTGAGACACCCTGTTTTTGATTTCTGGCTAACACTATGTACACAACATATATGGCGTAAAACCCCCAAAAATCAATCAAACAATATTTGGCCAATCGCAACTCTTTCTTTAGTTAATGGCTAAACGACTTTTAGGGCTCTGTGTATTTTAGATGTGTAAAATCAGTTGTTTGTATTCAACTGCAAGAACTATGGAGGACTTTATTTGCTCTATTGAAATTTGTATCTTGTTTAAGATTTCCTTACTAATGCCTAATGGTAATTTTATAAAATGTGGTTGACCGACTGTTTAACATGTCCCGGTGCTATCTTAGTGACTTGTGAGGGGCACAAGAAGCTGGGTTGGCAATTGTTGCGGTATCTTATTCATGTTGGTTGGCTGCACATGGGACTGTTTAACTTCCTAGTCCGTAAATACACAGCAGCAAGTGTAAAGTAATTTCACCTTCTGTTTCCCTTTCAGATTTGTGTGCTAAGAAGAAAGAGAATAGAAATCCTCCAAAATGGCTGACGACATGCCCAATCAATACAACTATGAAGCGCAGACAACATCTACCACGCAAAGTGTGGCCATTGGACCGGATATGAGCTACATTCGAACTGTGCCCGCAATTCTAAAAATTGCAGAAATTGTAATTTTTTCGGAATTCTAATGTAGGGTGGTTTATAAGCAGAGACTGGTTTGAATAAAAAAGAAGCGAACAAAGAAAGTTTGATGTACAGTTTCTGTTAGGGTCATGTGAAAGTTCTGTGTTTCTGAAAAAAAAAATAAAAAATATATAATAATTTTGTTTTCTCTAGGACTGTCTAGTAGGACACATATGTTTAAAAACTAAAGATTATTCAACTTGGCTCATTTGGTTTCACATTGGGGTCTTTCAGTGGGCTTGAAAGCCGGCAATGCAGTTGTCGTATTACCCTTGAATATTATGTGCCCTCTGGCTGAGGGCAGTATGTTTCCAGATATAATATTTATGCTGTCATACTTAACACTGGAGAAACATTATCTATCCAACAGCAAAAACACTAAAGTGACTACACATTTTGTGGTTGTGTTAAGAGTCGCTGCCTACTTTTGGAATACACCGCCATGATATAAGTGAAATACCCTTGAGCACGGCATTAAACACCCATTAATCAATCAATCAATCAGTCAATTGAATATGATGTAAAACACGAAGTAAATAAGTTAATCTTTGTCACAAATACAAATTACGAAGTACAAGACTGTAACAAGAGTGGTGTACATGTAAATCCAATGAATGACAGACTCATTTTCATCTCAATATTTCAGCGCCTCATTTTGCCATAATCCGAATCACTCTTCTAAAATAATGGGATCAAAATGGATCTTTCGTTCTTGGAACCATGGATTCTGGACGAATGACCAAGTCTGTTGTATTTCATTGATGTTTGTATGTTTGTGTGTTTGCAGGCTTTGTGTCTGATTGCTTTCATCTGTGCCTGCATTAACCCGTGGTGGGCTTCTAGTGGTGGTGGATGGGTACAGTTTGTATGTATCACAGCCTTCATCGGAATCTTAGTTCTATTCATCTTTCACTTTATGCATATCATCGCTAGAATTCCAGGCCCTATGATGATGATCGTAAGTATATTTTATCCATTTACGGCCAGTTTTCCATAGGTTTTAGTGGGTGGTTGCGGGAGGGGGCCTCGTGAGTCCTGGCGCTCTCCAATCTTAGGGGCATCAGGAAGCCGATTTGTCCTGTGTCTCATCATATAAATGTATTGTGGTGTTTTCTGTTTTGCCAGCGTTGTTTAGGGTACGTTCTTCCACTGATTGCCCTGGTACGTGTACACCGTCATATGAGTGAAATAACTGAAAGCACAGCGCAAAACCCAAATTATCTAGTTTTCGATCCTGGTTGCTGTGGCTTTAATAAAGGTTTTCTGCCAAATACCCACAATGCAATGCATCATATAAGTGAATTACACATACATGATTCAAACAAGAATCAATTAAATAAAGTTGATGTATAGTTAATAAAATTTAGTGCCATTTGGCCCACAGGCTGTATTTTTTCAAGACGCCCTTGCCATCAAAAATTTGTATAGCACGTCCCGTTTTTATTGCCGTGTTCATGTGACCGTTAACTGTTTAAGAAAACATCACGATCAATAAAAGTACCCTAAGTACGGCTTAAATCCTCAGTCAAACAAACAATCATACAATGTTAGAGTGATCTATCCCTTTTAATGTTAGAGTGATCTATCCCTTTTAATGTTAGAGTGATCTATCCCTTTTAATGTTAG
>JAVFBZ010008666.1:0-12169 GCA_032466195.1 Katharina tunicata
TCTGCCTTATTGGTGGTGCCAAACCAACAACTTGCAGCGGGCGTATCTTGCACCCCTTGAGCGGTGCCCTATTTTTAATTATTAAATTTAAAAAATTACTTGAAGCTTTCAAATGATTTTCATTTTAATAATTAAGGGGAGATAAATCTCACTCATGGTGGGGTGGGGGGTGGGGGTGGGGGGATAATTTGTAAGATCACCACAGTAGAATGAATTTATCTAAACATTGTAAAATATATCTATTTTGTTTGTAAAAAAATTCTCTAGAAATGGTCAATAATCTTATTAGTTCAGAAAACAAGGTCCAAAATCCATTGGAAAAACAGTTAAAACAATTATATATTTGTATAAAGAACAATTATATATGTAGTATATCAATTTCTATTCTGCGATTTTTTTCAGGATGTTGAAAATTTCGACTGCGCTGGATATTGGAAACCCAAGCTCTTAGTGTTAAATATGTCTGAGGATCTAGAGATGGTCAAATGGACATTTTCTGTCAACCTTAATTTACCTGGCTATTCACAGCCAGTTATTACAATGGTATGGAGGTTTAAAGGTACATTTAGGGAGAGTTTGGAACTGGAGCATTTCCCTTTAGATGTGCAGGTAATTCAATTATTGACTTTTGTGCTCATTTGGTCTTAATATTTGTCAAAACTGGTTCATACTTTTGTCGTGTTAACACAAAAAAATAAAAATAAAAAATGAAACAAGTACTGGTATAGTAAAAATCTTTTCCTGTCATGGAAAGAGTATCTTCAGATTGAGTTCTCAGTAAAAATGTTACAGCCAACTGAGCGGCTTAGATTTGAGATACTAAATACAATTAGTGTAAAAATGAATCAAATTTGGTAAAAAGCACTTTTTACAGTTTGAAAAATACATTTTTAGAATGTATAAAGTGCTTTATGTCATTTTGTTTTGTCTCCAAAAGCTTAAAATACATTTCAGAATGTACAAAGTGCTTTTCTGCTTTTGTTTTTGACAGGTAATAGAGTCAGGCTCTGATCAAAATGTAATTGTATAATTATTAACATGATTTGGCCTGATGTATTTCTTATGTTATTACATGTACTTTCAGGATTTGACTTTACAAGTGACAACGGAGCGACCCGATACAGAGATAGACCTAGTTGAGGATGAAACATCTTTTAGTTCAGTTAACACACAAGCTTTTATGGAAAGTCAAGAGTGGAGAATCTACCATCATGTGGAGTCCTTCAAAGATGTTACATCAGCAGAGTATTCAGGAACTGTAACGCACCCTGTCATCATGGTACAGTGTCGAGTGGCCAGAAGGGTGGGATATTTTGGTTGGAACGTTGTCTTCATTGTGGTGAGTTAATGACTCAAACTTTTCTCAGATAAAACAAAAATTGGTGTATACAGCCATACTTTCCCCTTTCAGTCATGTATGGTCCTTTACTACCAAGAAGTACTTGTTCAGTATCTGGCTGGTGACCTCTCACTGACCCCTCACTGACCAGCTGTTTACCTGGTTAATATTTCCTGTGGAATGACAATATAATTCTAATGAGTATATATACTGGTATATGTGTTATTATTCAGAGAGATGGTGCTCTTGTTATAGTGGACTGAAATTTTAGCAAAAAGTTCTTTCCATTGGTTAACCCTGTTGATATTTTTTTAATTCAACATGGGTTATAAAAGTCCTTGAGTCTACTCAAGTGCTGATTCCGAGCTCAACTAAGTCGACTCAAGACACGTACTCAAAATTGAAGGTTATAAAAAAAAGTTGAGTACGCCTACCTTGCTCAGCGGAGTACTGAACGTGAATTTATCGTCAAATAAGGCTTTTGATGAGTCTAGATGCCGTTAAACATACCGGCCCTTTTAGGTTCATTTTTTGAAAATCAGCTCTTTATTTTGAGTCAAACTTGTTTTCCATGACATGCAAAAATGCTTTTGAAGCAGCCGACAAAAACCTACAAATCTGCCTTGATTATGTATTCAGCTGAATCCGTGCTCAACGCGTTTTATAACCACAAATTTTGAGCACAACTTAGGGAAGTACAATCTCAAGAGTTTGAGCACGGACTCCGACTTGAGTGTACTCAAGTTTTTATAACCTCGGCCCCAGGTTTAAGATTACGTTTTTTTTTAAGAGGCTTTACTCTTATAAATATTTATTTCTTTTTATTTTTATCACACATGGATGAGGGGGTAGCTTTTCCACAAAATAAGCACACTGAGAAATTGTAAATTTACAATAATTCAACTGGCATTTAGCAAAATGGCTCCATCCTTCAGCTTCATGTATATGTGTTTTTATATGATAAAACTTTATTGTAAAGTCAATTATCCGAATATCATTAATTGTACCTCCAGTTCATTGAGTACTATGCTTATTCTCATTGTGCTGCATTGTGGTTTGAAATGTGCACAGAATAATACTTGTATACTTTCATCATGATAAACAGAAGTAAAACAAATTTACATTTAAGATATTCTTAGCTGTAGCATAATGAAACTACTTGGCAGTCTTGGTCCCGTAATGCTGTTTGCATTTATGTTTTACTTTGTTTCTTTGTTTACATATGCAGTTTTTGATCATGGGTTTACCATTCAGCAGTTTCACACAGCCTCCAAATGGTAGTGACAGACTTGTAGTAACTGTGACTCTACTGCTGACAGCTATTGCTTTTAAACTCGTAGTTCAACAGAGTCTACCCACCATTTCATATTTAACTTATCTGGTGAGTAAAAACTATGTCAAATAGGGTCAATTTGTTGTGTTATGTAACAAAGTCAGTGGAATGTAATGTGGAATATAGAGGTTAGCTTACTCACGAGAGCCTGTGTGTCCGTTTGCAACAATATTGATAACGTTGTGACATCGAAGTGACGCCACAATGCGATGTCGTTAAAAATGTGATGTCATCTCTCTATGACATATTTACTGTTGAATAACACTGCTAGTGATACAGATAGTATACCACAATAATCAATGGCTTTTGAGTGGAATTATTGGGGTTAGAGTGTGAAAAGAGTTTATAATCAACTGAATTGCAAAATTGCTTGAATTTTTGTACATTTTTATTTGCCAAATAATGGTCAGTCTAAAAGTATTAAATGGAACGGGACTATACTTTCCAAATTCTGTTAGCCTTGTTTGATGTAAAACTGTAGTTTGTTTGTTTGTTTGATTGGTGTTTAACGTCGTACTCAAAGGTATTTCATTTATATGAAACGGATTCTCTTCTTCTTAATCTGCTCTACTCATTACGGCGGAAAACCGGAGAGAAACCTCGTAAAAACCGCCCCCGCGATTGCCCAAGTCACCTCGTGTGACTCCCTCATATACCTCAGGTCAACTGGAAGACTTGAACCCGTACCGTACATCGAAGGAGGATCTGCAGTCAGACGCGCTAACCACTGAGCGGGCCCCTTAAACTGTAGTAATACACCGTACTAACATTTTGCCAATATATTAATTACTACTAACAGTATTTCACAAGGCAAGAGACACCCTCTCATGTGACATACTTTCATTGCTATTTCTATGTTTGTTGTAGGATGTATATATTTTAGCAGCGGTGATCTTCCTCTCTTTACATGCTGTTCAGAACTCAGTGATGGCTTACTTTTCCTCTACATTGCCACAGGATCAAATTGATATGTATGACATGTACAGTATTATAGGTCTTGCAGGCGCTATGGTCATTTTCCATATAATTTTTTTCATCTACGTGCTTGTCAAGGTAATTTTAATTCAAAACTTTTTGTTATTTTATTTTTTGCTTTGTGTTTCTCATATGACAGCTTCTGTACATGTGTTTTAAGGACCGGGTGTTTTGGCGTTTATGATTAAGATTATTTCAATCGTATAACAGTGTCAAAAGGAGTACATGGGGATTGTACATGCCAAATTGTTGCATCAAAGGAATATCATGATCCATTGTAACCAAGGGCTATGGCTATTGGCAGTATGTTCCTAGCCTTGACAATCTGTGTTTCTCTTGGCTCTAGAAGACCAATATTTGTCCATTTTTCGATAGAATTAATGGCTATTTACTACTGAAGTACACTGCCATCATTTAGATGAAATGCCCATTAGCACAACATTAAATACCAATCAATCAATCAATCAACCATGTAAAACCAAAGCTACCTGATGCCACATCCTATCACACTGTAATACAAATGACACCAATAGAGGGAACATTGATTCTCCTAAACCTTGGTCTATTTAATGTCTTCAGCAACATTTGATTGTTGAGAATTATAGGTTCTGCAGTCACAAGTATGACTTCATGGAAGGTTTTGTTCATGTTAACCTGCTATAAATTGTATTTAATTTTGTTATTATTAACATATCTATGTATATGGGCTTGCACACATCTCATGTTTGTTTTAGTTTATATCCTAGACAATTTCATTTTATATTTACATTAACTACATTTTCTTTATTAATTTGACAGACATCAAAACGAAGACGTCTCATGAAAAAGAAAGACCGACGCTACAAGGTAAGCTGAGAAATAATTGCACCATTTATATGGTAAAGTGGAAAATGCTGGAGTTGGATTTATTTCTTGATTGATAACGTAAATTTACGCTGTATTATCATCTAATCCTGATTAAATTCATGACTGGAACGGGAAACCGACCCCTTCAAATAATTCTTACATTTCTGGAATGAAGTAAGGAATATATAAACCACTCCATAGTTGTATGTTATTTCTGGAATAATTTCCTAGTTTTAACTATTACCTTGTACATCAGGTCTCATGTTTATTTATTTGTAATTTTCAGGCCAGTAGGAAATTCTTGGAAAAGTATGGTCGAATTCCAAAGCCAGGGGAAGTAGTGACGCCAAAGAATTCTGATAATATTACTGTGTAATACTTAAGATATCATTTGAACATTCTGACTGTAAACAGCAAAGTAGCAGAGATTTTCCCTGGATGTGCAATTTGCATGTTATACAAAATATAAATTGCAAGACGTTCATTGTTATCTTGATCAGTTAGTACTATAAATATTGTTGAGGACAGAAATTTGTTGAGCAAATGTCTGATGTTAAATTTCAAATAAAGCCAATGTGTATCTAGTCTTTGCTCTGATATTCACGAAGAGGTTTCTTCATTTGGACTATTAATGTTATGCTCAAGTTCCTTCTTTTGAGAAAAATAATTGAGCTTTGTCTTTGGCAAGATAATCACTCAACTGTTTTTACTGTAATATTACAGATGTTTATAAAAACTGGTACATTCTGGTGTCTTACTGTTTTAATAACTGTGATAATATTAGTATATACGGTAAGACACTGAATTAACTTGAATCAACTTTAAATGCTATCAGTTCCACCACATTCTATATAACTTGTAAACGATGTATGGGTAATTCTTATTATTAAGCTGCCTGGCAGCATAATACTGAATGTATTTATTTTTGGTAATAATTTATTTTAAATAAATTAAATATGTTAAATATATGCCCCCTTGTTAACTTGATCAATTAACAGGTACATTAGCTTGTTTTAACTTACCACATATTTGTCAAAATACTGAGATTATCAATGTGTTTTTGCCAGCTTTATGCATCAGCAGTCGTGATTACCTCCACCTTTTTGGGATGGCATTCTTTCATTTTAGTGAAATGGCTTTAAATATCATTATGTGGCTTACGATCTCCCAAAATAATGCTAATAAACCAAAACAAATGCGAGATGGAATTATTTGCATAATAAACATCAACAATTTCTCCAGATTGAGAGGTGGTCACTCGACTGATAATTTTTCCTGTCCAAACTTGGATGTAACCATGGTTGAATGGTTGATTGGGGTTTTACGTCGTACTTAAGGTTATTTCCCTTACATGTTGGCGTGCCAGCCCAATGGGTAAAAGAAACCATCTTAAACTGCGCTGGCAACACAGAAGACAACAGTACATTTACAATATGCCACAACAAATTGCCTTCCTGATGGCCCTTAGCTCAGAGAGCACCAGGGCACAGGAGGCTCCCACGCAAACACCCGCGACTTAACCGTGGGATTTCTTGAGAAAAAGTGTCTGACTAAATCAATGGATATTGCTTTATCTAGTTATTGCCTAAACTGATCTTTGATCAACCAAGGTAAAAATCCCAGTGTAATTGTAAGAGAAAATTGTGTCGATCACAGAAAACCATCAACCTTCTGTTGGTTACTGGCACAGACCTCCGGGGTTGGACCCGAGACTAGAGAGTACTCCGAGGAATGTTCACTTCAGAAGAGTGTATACACCAGCCCTCAGTTGTAAAATACTTAAAAAAAATCGACTGAAACGCATTAAACCAAGTTTTCTATATTTTTCTAGTATGACCCAAAGTGTAAGCTTTCAGAAAAAATCAACCTCGAGAATGCCGTATTGCCATATTATTATAATAATAGATTTTAAAAACTTTATTATTATTTGAATAGGGTAATACAGCATTATCGAGGTTGATATTTTCTGAAATCAGTCGATTTTTGGCCGCAATTCTGCGGTATAGTATCTTTAAATAAACTGATCACTGAACAAACAACATCTTTCACAACCGAATTAAAAAGAACGAATACTGAGTTTTGCACAAGCTAGTTTTTTTTGTCATTAATCATATTGATTACAAATGATTCGCAATTTTAAGAACATTAATGACAAGAACAAAATATGGTATTATCACAAAGGCTTTTTTTCTAAAAGAAGTATAAAATATCACAGGATTTGTTAATTTACATAGCACAGAAACAGCGATTGCCAATTTAGATGAATATCTGAAAGTAAAGAGTATAGACAGTCAATCTCTACCGGAGTCGATGTTCATTACATTTTCTTCACCTTGTCAACGAGTACAAATAATAAGCCTGACTCATCAATCTCATGACCAGTTTTTAATAACTCTATATCTGCTTGCAAGCTGATATAAAAACAGAATCACCGAAAACATAAAACTTCCCTATACAGTATAGAGTAGAGTTATATTATATATATGTTTGGTGCCATCAATATTGTATTCAACTGCAAGTGTTTCATATGAAAATATATGTTTAATAGTTAAAAATGTGTCATTTAGTGTTGACCCTATGTCTTATGAGATCTCTGTAAAAATCACGACACGTTGACAACTTGACAGTGAATGTATTAAATGATCAAAAACTCTGGTATAGATTGATAAACAGCAATATTTCTTTTTATCATTAGTTATCAAATGTGCATGTATGTGCACTATCTAACATATATAAATCTAAACTGATAAAAAGATTACTGATTTTGTCTTAAGCACAACTCTTCTTGATGTAACAAAGAAATAAAAAATAGGAGAGAAAAACAAATAGTTAGTATATATATACCGGTAACTTATTTAAATTTCTCCTGTACTTGTTTGTTTGGTTGCACTTAAGGTTATTTCACTTATTTGATTGTGGTCCAGCTCACCCCAGACTATAAGCAATGGAGGTACAGGATTACAACTTGTGGACACGTTTCGGTGTAGTTACTAACACAACATCGAAACTACATTTAAATGGCACAACCCTAATAAAATAGTATCTACGTCACGAAAACGTCAGACCAATCGGTGAAGGAAACCACCCTAGATGATGCTGGCATTACGGAAGACGCGGCAGCACATTAACAGGAGGAAAATCAAGAAACCACCACATGATACCCCTTAGCTAAGAGAGCACCAGGGCACAGAGGTCATCTGCCCAACCATCAAACAGCCAAATTGTATTTCTGATCTATTTCATGACAGGAAATGGCCTCTTTCATGCACAATCCTTAAAAACTATTCCTGTATTTTTTACATGCAATTTTTATTTAATCCCAAACTCTCCTACTTTTGGATTTTAAATAAACAGTTTATAATTTTGTGTGTGGAATATACCAGGCTTTCCTGCGAAATTGAATTAGAGTAGAGCTGTTCAGGTCAAATGTGAATTGAGTACGTCAAGCTGTATACATGTAGATTAACACCAAATCAACCACACGTGGTGTTAATGACCGTATTACTCGCACGGCCAAAAAACAACTGATAAAACATTCCCTAGGAAGATATATCTAGTATTTAAATGTATAATCATCTTATGGATGTTATAATGAGAGTAGAGGCAAGGCTAGTTCTAACCAGTAATCTCAATATGCAATACAGGGAGACAGTTTCTACATGTACAGCTGGTATTTGCCAGTGCCCCGTTAATCCCCATTAGGGGAAAACATCACTGTTTAAAATCATGTGGTCAAATTTTATAATCAAAGTTTACAATCTTCTATTTGAAATATTTATATCAGTTTTTCTCTAGGACAGTTTGACGGTTAGAGTAACCTTAATACGAATACAGATACAAGATTTAAAAAAATCCAAAAAATTTGGTATAATATAACAAACAACATAGGGGACTTTTGGTCATGACTTTTTTTTTTGGTCCATATAACTTAATAATTGACTACATGTAAGCTCATGTTCATAAGCTGCTTAATTTATTGCACTTTCAAAGATAAAAAAAAAATATATACATGTATATTTATATTAACACCAACTAAAATAATAAGGAAAGAAACAATATTTCACATTATAAAAATTAACATTCATTGTCTAACACTGTTACATGTTAGATATTTACGGTATGTAAATAGTTCAATATGTATTGTTTCAAATAGAACTCTCAACTTCAACAAAGATAACATGTACATTGTCTTGAAAATGTTGTGTATTATATTACCCAGATTATATAAACAGCTCTTGTTTCTCAAATCTGAAAGAGATGGCAAGAAAATTATGACCGACTGTTACAGTATTTATAACAGAATTAAACATTGTACTCAAGGGTATTTCACTATAAGATGACTTTGCCTTGAATGGACTGGTTTTACGAAGCCTTCACACATTTAACCACATGCAGTACTGAAGGTGTTGTGTTGCCATGGCAACAAGGCATTCGAAACTGGCCCCAGGTAATTGTGATAACAAAACATATAAAAACACCACCTGATCTCTGCAGCTCAATGAGTAATTGTTTGGCAATACACGCCAATACATTAACACAAATGTATCATTTACAATATTCATGTATAATTTGTTCCATATACACTAATTGTTCAAAAACAGAATTCAACAAATAACTGTTGACAAAAGTAAAAATATCAAACAGCTGTGCTTGATTATCTTTTGATCATTTTAAATACAATCAAATACATAACACCAGGCTTCTTCAACAATTAACATTGTATTGTATCAATTCTTGAGACAGCTGCACCTAAAATACAAATTTTTTTAAAACAATTAAAAACACTAACAGATTTGCTAATTATTTTTCTTTTCTAATATGTAATGTGTTACGTTAAAACAGTTTTAATTAAATATAATGTTAATATATTTTTTACAAGTAAATCAGAACTGTTAATATACGGAGATTTCATGTGCAGCCTGACTAGGAAAAGTTTTACAAATAATACCTGTCTAATAAGAACAGTTGTCATCAAGAACCGGAACAGGCCATACCGGATAATCCACTTCTTAACAGAGACGATCTATAACATGCTCTGGAATGTTCTTAAAAAATGTTTTAGCAGTTAGATCGTATTTTCTACGAGCATAAAGAATAAGAAGTAAATAATCTGGCGTTATTTTCTTATAGAAACATGTCTCGACCATGCTGAAAAGCTCTTGCTGGGCCCTTGGAATTCTCATAGAGGGCAGCTCTTGGGACCCGTTATCTCCTACTTTCTCATTTTCACCAGGGCTGAATGTATAGAATCTCTGGGGGCTATCATGAAAGTTTACGCCAGAACTCTGTGAAGTCCCCGAGGATGGAGTGTCTTGGGATATAGAAGACTGTGGCGTGCCATTGGTCACTAATATGGGAGTGCTGGCATTTGACCTATTGTGATCTGATGTAGTACTATCACCTTCTTTGCGAAGGGCTGCCAGTGTGTGTGCAAGACTGCTTGATTTGACGTTTTTGTTCGAAATTGTATCAGTACCGATACTAGTGTCTTTATCCACTCCATCAGGTACATCACCTTCACTTTCTTTGACTGGTGATGCAGTTTCGCTCTGAATACTGGATGTTCTACCATCAAATGTCCTGCTAATTTTTTCTTCATTATCTTCATCCCTGCTTGCAGAGACATTTCCCCTTTCCTCATTTTGACTGCCACTATTTTCACTACCAACTGGTGCACTTTCGGTCTGGATATTAGGCATTATACTATCAGAAATCCTGTGTACAGTTTCCTTAGATTGATCATCACTATCTGCTATGTTATAACAACTTTTTTCACTTTGACTGTCTGTCTGTAATAACTTGTCACCAGAGAGAGCAGAGTCTGTATTTTGAGTTTCAGCAAGCTGTTTGTAAGAATTTTCACCAAAACTGTCTCTCTGTGGTACGTTGATCGGTGAATCAGATACTTTAGTTATGACTTTGGTCAGATTTTCAGGTGTATTTTGGGAAGAACGAGTGATAGATATGCTATTAGGCCTGGAAACTGAATTTGTATCTCGAATTGTGGTTGCAGATGAGTTTGACGATGATCGACTTTTGCTGGAGTTTTCATCGTAAATTCCAGGTCTGTTAGCAAAGGCTCTCTTCATGCCGGACAAATGACCCTCTAAGTCGTTATGGATGCTTATATCAGGGTAGGGCATTTCCTCAGACAAAACACTTGATGTATGGGCTCTCCCTATATTTTGTACAATATAGCATGAAATTCAGGAATAATTTTTGTTCACATTTTTAAATATATTTAACTTTTATATTGTCCTATTTTAGACAATAAATAATTGGCAAAGTTTTTGAATACAACTCTAACATTGTAGAATGACAAAATTTAAAAGCATCAAAACTACAAAATGATGTCCATTCCTCACTGGGTTTAGCTTGTTGATATAACTGACATGATAACAGGTAATAAAGTTACGTGTTAGCATGGTACTTACTGTTCATCACTTATAAATTCATCAAGTTTTTCCCCCCTCGACAGTCATGAATAAAATATGCTAAAATAAGTCCATGGAACAAGTTTCAGGTATTTAAGTAAGATGAATATATATATATATATATATCTAGTAAGTTGCATATATATATAAAAAAAGACACCATTTCGGTCTCCCTGTGTCAGTGCTTACATAGAGAAAGATTCGCAGCCTTTACCTGGATAAAAATTCGCTAGTTCAACCGTGAGCCTCTGTATCTCAGTCGGTTAGAGCGTTGGCCCTGCAAAATTTTCTTTCTCTACATTTATACAAAAAAATATATACCCCCCCCCCCCCAAACCCAAAAAAGAAAACAACAAAAAAACAATAAATAAAAAATAAAACAGAACACAAATCGAGTCTGACTAAATCTGACCTGCTTGTGATGCCTCTAGCTCGACATCAAGTATGATCCCCTGGTCTAGTATTCTCTGTGCAATAGCATGAGCTTTCTCCCTGGATACCAAAGGTCGTCCGGTCTCAGGGTCAACCTTATCAGCAAGGTCAATACCACCTGAACAAAATACCACAAGTGACTCATTGTATTGCTTAGTGATTTTGATTTAATCTGCCACGACACAACTACAATGGTACTTTATTATGGGAATACTCTAGCTAGCGTGACAGTGTCTTGAATTTGTTTTTTTTTCTTCAAATTTTTTAATTCTATTAAACGGATTAATATTAAAAACTAACGTTCAATATTTCTTAATTTCCAGACATGTCACTATGGATTATGGACTATGGTTTAAATCAGTAATTCCAAATTATCACTAAAGTCACTTGCATGTATCTTGGAATGGAGTCCATTACCTTAACTGTGAATATACCACAAAGCTGTAGACAATTTTTTTAATTTATTTTATATTTAAAATTTAATACACGAGATGATTTCACTCAAGCAACAGCTCAATGGCCTTACTTGATTGGAGGCTTAACGCCATACTTTTCAATCATATGACGGCGTGTCAGCCCAATGGGTAAAGGAAACCATGATCAGAAATGGCGCTGATAACACAGAAGACAACAGTACATTCACACGGCAAAAAAACAGGACACCACAACAAACCAGCCATCCCGCCGCCTTCTACTGTTACCCGTCACACTCTTAACAACACAGCAAAGGTCCCGCCGCCTTCTACTGTTACCCGTCACACTCTTAACGACACAGCAAAGGTCCCGCCGCCTTCTACTGTTACCCGTCAC
>JAVFBZ010008677.1:0-30609 GCA_032466195.1 Katharina tunicata
TACAATAAACTAAGGCATGCTCATGGTAACTTTTAAGTCTACAAATCTGTTTATATTTCCAGTGACGAGGAATGTTACAGAGGGTATGTGGACAGTTTATGCCGACACCGCCACCCCAATGTGGTGTCTGTCTATGGTGTTGACGCGCACCCATCAGGCGCCTGTTTGTATGCGGAGTATCCGGACAGGGGAGACATTCTCACTTATATGGTAACACCATTTTATCTAATAATATGTAATATGTAAGACATAAACAATGAAATTTATACGTCACTGCTGAATGGAATAGTATAAATTCAATCAGATATCCGATCTTTGTTAATGACAATGTTGCATTGATTTGAGACAAATTTTCGATGTCCTGTTCTTGATAGACTTTGGCTTGGCCTTCGGAACGTTATTTCACAATGGGGGCGATACCTTGTAAAAAAAAAAAAAGGTTATATCTCAGTGAAAACTCTACCCTGATCCCAACAAGTGACGTACACACGGTTGTTTCAAGTGTACATAAAGTCTAACTCGAAAAGACATAAGCCATTTGAGCGAATCTAAATTTGGCGATAGTCCCAGTATACGTTGTATTCACAGAAGCGCCCTGCTCAAAAGTTCTGGAAAATGAGTAACCAAGCACTGTCCACCTATTCAATGGTATTATCTCTCTGAATAGATTAGCACATAGTGTGACGAACAAACTGTTGGATTTGAAAGCTGTAGCCCACCATTATTATGCTTACAATTATCGTTTTATAAAATTAAAATTTGAAAAAGTGACCGGATTTCCATAATGAGGTCCTGTGGGAAATCTCAAGCTTTCTGACTCTAAATTGTATCCTTTAGAAAAAGCGGAACATGACATGGGGGTTGCTGCTAGACATTACTCAGGACATACTGAAAGGTTTAGTCTTCTTGGAGAAGTTAAGGAGCCATGACGAGTTCATTGACATCGAAGTCCAGCCAAGCAATGTTTGGATGTTTGCACCAGGAACTGCCAAGGTACAACCAGTTACATGCACATAATTATGTTCTCAGTTATATAATAATAATAACTTATATCAAAATTTAAAAACTGAAAACATTATCAAGTTTGAAGAATCTTATATAGGAGATATACGAGTCGCCATATGCATTGTCTATATAATCCAGTTTATATATTATTTCCTGTCCTTCGTCAGTTAGCCTTTTGTGCATTTCCCCGGAAGCCAACACAGGACGAAAGCTTTTCTGGGCTGAATCTGGTCACAGGATATCCACATGACGCCCTGGAGAAAAGAATAGCTCATTCTGTTGAAAGGTAAAAACATTCACAGCATCGTCCCACAAAAAATAGATTTTAAGTAAAATGCAAATCCTTGTAAAAAGAAAAAGAGTATACGTTGCTTACGGGAAACTTGTCGAAAAGCTAATCTTTTTGCATCTCATTTGCTTTCAGTTTCGGATCAACTCTTGAAACGTTGATTAAATCTACTAGAGGTAGGTTGTAATTGTATTTCCAAGGTTAAGTAAAAGATGCTTGAAACTAGCGTCCATGTGTTATTTAAATAGTAAGCTTGTCGAATTGCCCGATTCTTGAGTTATCTGTTTCCTTTTGCGATTACCACAGTGTTGTAGATCAGGATAATGTCTTGTGACACGGCGAATGCGTCTAAACAAAACACAATGAAATCAGGTTAGCTGTGCTGTTCCTGTTCAAATCCAGTCTCTTGAGTGCCGACCGACAAAGAAACATCTTTCTTTTGCGCCGTATCAAGTCTACGGCAGGACTGGAATCCCATCCTGTAGTCTTCTTCAGCCATTGCGGACTATTGATAATGAAATCGCTTCGTTATACCATGTCTTCATTATCGGCACTACAGTTTTTTAAAACTGGCTTTCGTTTCCACACATTGTATCCTATAAAATGAAGTTTCAAATTCTTTTCTATAAGCTAACTAACTGGATGTAGGATCCACTCTTGATTTGGTATATTATTATTTTAGCTGAATTAACGGCGTCCTGTAACTCGGACCCGTGTCCATCAATTCTCAACCACTTTATGGAGATGTGTACAAAGGTTGATCGAGCGATTGTCACAACTTTTTCAGGTATTTATATCCGTGCTGCTCATGCAAAGCCATGCAATTCTAAATATTCTCAAAGAAGTATTAGTTATCATATTATATGTTATTATGGTGAACACACAAAATATTTCTCGTTCCGTAGGAAAGGTTTGATCGGAAACTGTCACCCTTGGGTACGAACACAATTTGTTTGATCCTAAACTTTGGATGTAGTTTTCTTTTGTGTTAAGTACCACGCAGTATTGCCCATTCCTTACAAACCTTGAAATGTATGCCAAAATTTGTAACACTTAAAACTCAAACTTAATACCTTGTTATTGTTGTTTATATTCAGAGTTGCTGGATCAGTTTCGATCCCACCATCCACTCACTTGTTACACCGCCTGGGATATTTCCATTCATAATACTACTGTTTATAAACCAGAACGATGGGTTATACACAAAAGGCAAGTATTTAAAAGGAAAGGTTCAATACCAATCACCAAAAACGCAGCAAAAGAAAATGCATTGGATGAATTTGCTAGTTATGTGAGTGCTACTGGAATTGAATGCTCAGAAGGCTTAGATTTGAAGACGTGGATTTGTGATGAAGATATTTCGGATTGTTGTCTGGGAATAGACTTGATAGATAACCAGGTGTCCAACGTTGTGGAAAGTCCTGTTAACGCTAACGACCTACACACAACTATATGCGAAAGAAATTCAAGTTGTGATTTGACGGAACACAACAGCTCTTGTTATAGGACAGATATTGATCTCAGCGCTTTTAAAGAAACATTTCTAAGAGACTCGTCGGAAGACATTGCAGCGTGCAATGGCGAGGACAGAAGCGGGTCGGAGAGTTACCTATGGGACGAACTGTTACCGGACAATGATAGCACATCCTTTGACAATGGACAAATGCATAATTTTTCTGATGAAAGTGAATGTGTTGCAAATTCGGAAACTTGTACAAATTCTGTTTCTTATGAAAAAGGTGTCATAAGTGATAATTTGGAATCTGACCAACTAGATTCCATCGACGGATTTGTGCCTGCTGGATTTCCTTCAAATGATTTATCGGAATACGAACAAAACTTGAACCGTAAAGAAAACAATTATCACAATAAAACATACGTCCGAACAAAAAATGTCGATGAAAGTGAAAACAGAATAAGTGGACCTTCGGGTTTTGAAGGAGATTCGTATTGCTCTGATATAGGCCTATCCCTGTTAGCCAATACGGGTGTAGCTCTTTCTGAGACCAATGGCAAAGCTACTTCTGATCTCGACAACTTCTTCAACAAGTGTCAGAGTAATGCTTTGTTAGATGACAGGTCAGGTAATTGTAGTCTTGAAGGTGTTTGTTCATCGGAAGAATGTACATCGGTTAGTAGAGATGATCAAAGGGAAGTAATCACGTTAGGCAATAACATTGTGCGGATTGGTACATGTGCAGAGTTATCTCCCCTTGACGTATGTGCAGATTACCGGTTAGACATTATTCTTCTTTTAAGAGATATTGATGACAAGCAATCTGGTTTACGCCAAAAGTCTAGCTTGAATGATTATTGGACCTTTCTTTTACGATGTCTCACAAAAATAGATAGTAGAGAGTTCCATCATCACCAAGCAATAGAGACAACCACACATCAAGACCCAAATTCAAGAGCGTTTCCGGTTTCTGCCAAGATCCGTTTAAACCCATCAACGTTACGCCCGTGGCTAAAAGATTGGAAACCATTTGATACGTCTCTACCGAATAGTGGTTTTGCTTGGGAATCTGTCCCAATTTGTAAAGAATCTCCAATGAATCCCGTAGAAAAGGTTCCGTGGTATGGAGAGTGGCAGCCATTCGATATGACCATTGATAACGAAGTTGGGTGGGAAACTCTGCCAAATGACGTCATAGAGGAGGACCAACCAACTGAACTGCAGATCAATGTGATTAATTCCCGCCAAAACAGGAAACATTTTCACGACGACCGAGCGATGTGCTTGCGAAGAGAAGACCTGACTTTATATTTCAAAGAAAAATATAATCTTAAATGGGAGATCCTTGACCTTTACCTGAACTTTGTTACCAGATTAGACCAGAATGCAAAAGAGTTAGAACGTTTGGCCGAAGACGATTTTAGTTTTATAATCCGGTGAATTTTTCTGAAGTTAAATATGCCTACGATACAAAATATATATGTTTATAACATGGTTCACCGCCCGATAATGCATATAAACATATTTATTAGGTCATTCGATCTATATACTATGTATTTATTACAATATATTACTAAATTACCTGCAGAAGTGTTGTTTATGTAAGAATCCCGGCTTTTTCTTAAAATTATTGTTCTCAGTCCTGGTAATTTTACAAGTTTTAATTCATATAAGTAATTTTTCGAAAATGGAGGATGATTCGAAGGGTAACCTAGCTAGCTGTCTAACAAAAGACGAGTGAAGAACACTTTTTCCGCCTGATTTGGGGTTCAAAGATTAACCTATAGTAAGTGCAAGATACATGTACGTTTGACTGAAGACTGCCGCTATACGATTGTTCAAACGAGGGCAATTTGGGCGAAAGTGTATGGAACTATTTCCCAAGACTGGCAGTTTAATGTAAAAAGTACAGAAGGAAAATGAACGCGGAAAATCCACATATTCGCTGATGATTATGCAAGTTTCAATCAATGACCTAGATATATACGTCCTTGATATTAGTGTCAATCTGATCACACGAGATCTGCTATGTATCTTTGATCAGATCTTTGAGGCCTCGCGGGGACATGTTTTCCGCCTGGTATTGGGGTTCAAAGGTTGACCTATGAAGTTCTATAATCATGTTTCTGGTGTATGAGACAATTGTTTATACCAGGAGACTCTGTACAAAACGTTTTGGATCTACCATGCAGGTTCATTATCTCACATAATCAGCTTAAGTGGTTCGTTTTCCAAAAAAAATCCACGCGGCCTCAGAGATCTATCTTAATTGTCCTGGTCATACATAGGAGATCCCGCAAGATCAGATTGTGCAGTGTGTGATGTTATCACGTAAAGTAACATCAGCTTAAGTAGGTATCAAAGTGTCTCCAGGGATCTGTCATGTTCATAAGACATCTCGCGTGGTCAGAATGAATGGAGAACGTTTTGACTTATCTTATGTTCATAAATTAATTAGATTACGAGGAAAGTGACCCAAGAGCTATTTGAATACATAATGTAATTCACCCAAAGAATGTATAGTACAATAATTTTACATATTTACAGGACTAATTAATTTCACGAATACAGGGACCTCTAGGACTAGTCTGAAATCTAATTTTGAAATATACCTCGATCAAGGCCACCGTCCGAGTAAACGTTTTTCCCTAAATATTGACGATACCTGACCGCGAAAACAACAATGAAACAAAAACCGTCGCCCGATTCCGTAGAATTAAAGTGTGAACAGATTTTAAGTGGTAGGCCTAACCCACTGGAAAGATGCGTGAACCAAACAAACGTGTTTGACGTATAACAATATAACGCTCGTTTTTATTTTTCAATCCCTTTCCATCCAGATATTTAGTTGTTGAATCAACGGTAGAAGACTATTACAACAATTTATGAAAAAACAAACATAACTAAATGTTTCAAAATACTGTAAAAACTTTATTTTTGTCTATGTTACCATCCTACTGTGGTAGTGATTGGCGATTGGCCGAGGATGCAATGACATGATGCTTATGAATATTAATGAGTATGTACAATACTATACAAAGGAATGGTGTATGACTAAAATAACAAGGGTGTTTTGGGAGTTTCGTCACATCACAACTTCCTTCCGCCCAATTCATGTAACTGAATTGACAATAAAAATCACATTGCTGCACATTTAAAAACGACTTCTGGTTTCCACTGAAGGAGCCCAGAAATGAACAGTGATAGCTGCTAATATATAAATACCTAAAGTTCATGTCCTCAATGCCATATAACCTGTATCTTATTGACACCAGCCATGGGTTGCAAATTAAAATGAAGCGGTCTTTTGTTTCCAATCACAGAGAAGATAGTTCCAAGATGGCAGCCACACAATTCAAGGACAATCACATAATTTACAAATCATAAAAAGACAAAATTAAAAAAAAAAATTACAGCACTATTAATAGATAGATCATTATTATATTAACTCTAGTACAAGACCAGAATGTGTCTTCCAAGATAGCTACAGCTAAGATATTTGCACACAAAAATCATGGTTAAATTATCCCCCGATTCATGCGTGTTATCTTGTTAGCTGATCAAGAAGTCAGAGGACTAAAGGGACTTCGATTCAGAGCCCCCAGAAGGTTACAGAAATAAAATAAGCTTGGTTTAGTTTCAATTATAACTTCTATCTTGAAATAAAATTATAATAAAAATTTGAATTGAAATAATCTGAACTTTAACAAATTTCAATTAACGCTTTCTCATAATTTCAACTGAACAGGAACTTTCCTTGATATTTCCATGCAAGATAAGCAGTTTAATTGAATCCTAGAAACTTTTTTTACATAAAGCTAATTGCTGTACAAAAATAATGCTGCAAAAATGGTTTATCAAAAATAAATTTTGTGATACAGGCCTTTTGTCTGTATAGAAAAAGCAGTTTTACACTTGGAAGCAAAACTCGATGGAAAAAAGAAAAAATTGTTACGGTATAATTTTTAGTGAAAATGCCCAGCAGTTGAATAGTTTTGAATACCAACATAAAGAATCATTTCAAATAGATAGGAAGAGCAATGGGAAGTCGGGTACTAGTTTGGACATGTTGGAAGAAATTAAAAGGACTAACATTGATAATTCTTAAAAACGTTTTCTGACTTTAAAATCTCCTACTTTTTCCTCGTGGGTCGTAGTATACATAATAAATATTCTCAAAGTCAAAGTTAACATTTAGCTTTGTCATAGGTCTGTAGTTGAAATATTAATTCACTTGTCACTTAACTAGCATTAAATATAACAACTTCGATCTAGTAAAATTAAAGTGAAATATCTTTGTCACACAAGGTTATGAGTGAAGAAGAAATAATGAAGAACCAGAGAAAGGCTAATTAAATCCTGATCCCTTCTACCCCTTCTTTAGAATATTACACATCATTATTAAAATATCTGTCAATAAATAACATAGAATCTAGTGCGTAAAAAAATTACATTGCATTTTGCACTTTGTCTAAAGCATGTACAGAAGCTGTCATCCAACACATGCTCCTTAGTTATAGTCTATAGCTTGGCAGTATGTGAATATTCCATGTTGAGACATGAAAACAAAAACTCCTTAATAACAGAAGTAATAGCTTTTGTAGGCCCTGAGTCAGTTTTAACATTAGTCTTTTGTACCTGATAGTCTCATATATTTGTAGACACTGGCTCGTACTTACATATATACATAAATAGTATGTGTATATATAGTATACTCTAATGATCCTTGATGAATTTTCCTAGGGTGCAGACTGGTGGTACTTCATCATGGCTGATTTCACCACTGGCCATTTTGTGCATTGATACAATCTCTTGTAAATACAAGTCTATGTTAACTGGATACATAAGTGCTTTGACATTGATCACCAATGTCAGAGTCGGATAGTGAGGATAGTTTGTGTTTCCAATGATGAGATGGTACCGAATTGTCTACTTTGGCCGGAAGATCAAATCTGCATTGTAGCACCAGTTAAATTTCCAGATCTAACCCAGATTTTCCACCTTGTGAACAATCCGGTTACCCAAGAAAGGAGAAATACTGGTCTTCTCCAGATTCCCTCCTTGGCAACATTGTTCCCTTTTAAGAAAGAATCTTCTCCTCTTAGTGACATGTTTGTTATCCAAGAAAGGAAAAATTCTGGAATTACAGGCATTTTACTCTGGTGATAAACTATCTCTCCCAGAGGTAAAATACAGCTATTTATTCCAGACTTTCAACCTTGGCCACAATCTTTCCCTCCCACAGGGGTAAAATACTACTATCTTCTCCAACTTCCTCAAACACTGCTCCAGATCCAAACTCATCACTGTTTTTCTTAAAGTAATACCTGCAAATAAAACAAAAACAACACTGTTAAGAATTTGTTCCTGGTAGAAAATAAATACAGTTATACAATGTTGGTAAACTCCAGTATGTTGTCCAGATTGTTTCATAAAGATCTTTCTGTATGCAGAGCAAACTAATGAAAAACTGCTTTAGGCTCAACGGACAGTTATCTTCCCATTTCATAACAATGGACAAATGGACGACAAAAAAGTTTTTTCTTGCTTTCTTGATGAGCACTTATCTAACTTTAATGGAATCCCAAAACAGTTTATTATCCCAAGCAATAGGTAACTTGGCCCTAAACACATCCTTGTTTTGTTTTTTTTTAGAACTGACAAAATGTAGTGAATTGAAAATTAGTATCACATCTGTTATTATTTCTCAAGAAGAAATGAGATGAAAAAAATTGTGTGTTGTTACCTGTAATGGCCTTTTTTGGCGATGAGTTGTTTGAATTGTCCTAGTGTGATATCTGATCCTGGGATGGTGTGTCTGTAGGGGATAGGGTCACCAGGGAAGTAAATACCAATCACAGTCTGTCCTGTTAGTGACTGGGACATAGATGCTGGCTGAGACATGGATTGTGTGGGCAGGCTGGCCAGGGCAGATGTGTTACCTAACACTGGGGTGCTGGACTTCTTTCCAGACCGTCTCCTGTTCACAAAGAAAACGTGGAATATTTAGAAATGAACAAATTAATGAATGTGATTCACTTTTTATGCTAGGGCTCAGATAATGTCTCCATTTTAATTTTTGCTTCACGTTGAATCATATTATAATAAATTATACATTTGATGTTATTTCTCAGTTTGCTATAGAGAATCGCACAGAAAACATCAACATCACAGAAATTTAAATTAATCTAACTTAAACAATGCAATTGCACTTACTCAGAGGACGAAGGATTAGGAAGCGTGACATTTCCCGACTGAAGGTCAAGACCAGATGGCACAGTCCTTGTTAACGTACTGCTGCGGGATGCACTGGACATTGGTGGTGGCATCTTCTTGTCACGCGAAGACATAGCCTCAAAGGAACGACTGTTGATAGAAGAAAATAGGAAGTTTAGTTGAATTACAAAGCCATAGAATTAACAAATTGATATAATTGGTTTATTGCAGACATGTTAGGATAAGAGTTACATGGAACTTGAAAGATGCCTTGACATTAACAGATCATTGATTACATAACTTAAAAACCCATGTAGATAATTACTATTTATTGATTACTTATACCATTTTCTATGTCCTCATTACTACAATGGTGGTCTCTTGGTTTGTGTTCATTAACCCTTAAACTTAAAACTAATCAGCGTCTACCATCAGAGTTCTAAAAGGTGCTTACTTAAACTGAACCCTTCCTTCGGACTCGAGCCTTCTCTTTGCTTCTACTAGTTGTGTGGTTGTATTGGGCGGGTCTGGCAGAGGCATTGAGGGGTCTTGGGCAAAAGGTTGGTTTGGTAACACCGCTCCAGCTCCATGAGATAGCCATGTTGGTACGCTACTGCTTCTGTCCCCAGACACTGAACGATTGCTTGAGTTCAGCCCCTGTTGCTTCTTGGACGATCTGTTATAGATAACACAGAAAGAATAAGTAAATATACCACAGTAATATGACCAAGTCAACAAAAACTTAACAAAGGAAATGTTTGACTTTTTCTCAACATGGTGGTGTTCTCTTCAAATTACATTTCACTTATCATTTACCTTCTGCTTTCAATGCAACAATCATAGTGCAGAAACATTCACCATCAACACTTTCTTAAAAAGTTTCCTGCCATTGTAAATTCTTTAACACCACATTGTAAATTCTTTAACACCACATTTTCACTGCATTTGATTGACACAAACTTACCCCTGTTTGTGAGGTTGTGGGGATGGTGAAGAAGAAGCTGCTTTATGGGACCACTTTTGTGAGGAGCTATGATCCGAGTCGGCATGATTACCTCCTGGTACTGAAACACTATCACTGGCCAACATCCAACCCATCACCCTGGTAACAACAATAAATAATTAAATGAATGACCATATGATAACAATGCTGAAATTAACAAAATCAAGACAGAACAGATTACATCAGCCTAATAGTGTATCGCCACCCTGAACACAGGTAAGATTGTTTGATTGGTGTTTAACGTCGTACTCGAAAGTATTTCACCTAGATGACGACTTACTAATCTTACTAATTTGTATGCCGGTGTATGGTGGAAAACCAGGAAGAAACCTCATAAAAACCACCCCTAGAACTCTGCACCCACCGGAAAACTGTCCCTTTATACCTAAGGTCCACAGGGGGGATCAAACCTATTCTGGGTACAGTGAAGGGCGTTCCGTAGTCCAATGATCATCCACTGAGCCATTAACCCGACCACAGGTAAGAAAAATGGGGCACTATAAAAAATGCTTTCATATAAATATATCAACACAGCAGTGTAAAAATGAGCCTAGAATTCCCCAAAAACTCACTTGTCATAATTTGGCGCAGATGGATTTGGTGTGGGCAGTTGAGGTTCATTTTCATAAACACCACTTATACCACTGTCGAAAACACTACTGGCATCTGTTGATGTTTTCCGACTATTTGACCGACGACCACTGTCTTTCCGCCGTGACATGTCAGAACTATCGCCACTTGGTCCAATGCCTGACTTAGTACCCTGCAGTGTTTGTTCCCCGCGCCAGTGTGCCATCGTCTTGTGCTGAGCGACTCTCTCTAGAGCAGCCCGAGCTTGACCCTGAGATGTGTGGTGATAATGATGGTGGTAATGAAGAGTATGAACACGTTTCTCTTCACCCACCCCACTATCAAATGACAACATTGAAACACAATTGTCTTTTTTGGATTTGCGTTGTTGAGATTTAGAGTTTAATGTTCCTGGGAAGGTTGTATTTGAGGAGGGTAATTTCCTCAAAGTCCTATCAGGGGATTTTGATTTTGGTGAATGTCTGCCGGGAGACCGGCTAGGAGTATGATGTGAAGATTTATCCCAAATTCTAGAACAATGTTCCTCTAATATTGACTGTGGGTTATCCTCTTCTATTGATTGCATTAATACAAATTCAGGATTGGAGGCCTTCAACAATTCATCTTTCTCAACCTCCTCACTCTGTGCAAAAAAAAAAGAAAAACGATAATTAACAAGGCATCACAAGTAATAGGAATCCCACAACCAGTTCATCTGATGTGCATTCGTGGCACTGTGACAATTTAGTTTTTTATTATGGCTATAATGACCTTAATCAAACTAAGTACATGAAGGAGTATAAGACATGGATGTTGGTTAACCAGTTCACAAAGACCTACCTCACACATGCGTAGTGATTCTTCCATTTTTTCTTCATTGTCTCTCTCTTTTAGGACAATTTGTAATCTATCAATTAAAAGAGCTGCAAATTTTTGAGGATCTGTCTCAGCAATATTTCGGTCCTTAGGAGGCCTATCTGTCCTCTGTAAGATAAAAATAAAACAACATGTATTTAATTCATTAAAAGTACCGACGGACCAGTTATTCTAACTAACATTACAAAGTCATGAAATCATACAAAAATAATTAAGGGGTATTCTTCCATGAAATTGAGAACAAAAGGTTCCCAATAATGTGTAGCACAACAAAACAGACCAAACTTTCACTCTTTGTTGGCTTTGCACGTATTTATCCTCTCAACATTTGATGAACTGTTAGTAATCCATGAAATGGTTTCAGATAGACAAAACAATTGTAACCATTCTCACCGGTATGACCAAAGGTGCATCTTTGCCTTCCCTGTTCTGTTGTGCCCTTCTATGGACAGCTCGCCTCTGTTTCCACTGACGCTTGTGTGTCGGAAAACCATCACTGTCAACATAAGTATATATGTGTCATAAATATATATTTAAAACATTGATCACACAAAGACTAACACCATTATGACAATGTAATAGTTCCAGTTTCTATGATGCGTTTCCATGAAAATTAAAATCTAAATAATCCTTCTTTCAAATATCCTTGCGACGTCACACTCATCACATGGGTGATGGCTCGAGTTATTAGCTGGGGGAGGGATTTGGTATCAGGCCCTGTAATCTGATACAAGCTTTCTCAAGATACTGTAAAAGTCCTAATGATTTAGGCTGTACATTTTAAAAGGTAAACGTCCACAAAGCGATTTTAGTATACATTGATTTTAACCAAAATGGGCAGTGGCTGACTGGTTTCAATTAAGATCAATGTTGTAATTTAGATCAAATTTCCTTTCATTCAACAAATTATTCTTCAACCCATAAGCTCTAAACAATTCTTAACGGACACTTCCATTGTATTTTCTGTTAGGATAAGAAGGGAATTAAGAGGAAATATAAATATATACTTACACACTGCTATCTGTAAGGGACATAGTGTCATCTGTAAGAGCATCACTGGACAGACTCTGGATTTCACTATCAACCGCCGATACTGGGGCATACGAGCTGTAATAGGGCTGGCTGCTTGCCTGACGAGAACCATAACTGGAATATCTGAAAATACAGAGGTAAAGAATAGGGTTTTACAAAAGTTTATATTTATCATTGGAATTCATGGTCTGAAATTTACAAAACAAATACCAATTGTCATATTCTCTCCCTATCTTGAGTATGTATCCACAAATTTCTGTGTTAATATGCACAGATAAAGAACTTTTAATTATTCGGTTATATCGCTATCATAATGTAAGCGTAATAATACCCCTTGGATATACCCTGTACTTTTGCAGAGAGGCATGAAAAAACACTATAAAAAAATTGTAACATCTGGCGACTGCCAGACTAAAATGAGACAAACTTTTTATGTAACTATCATAACTTCAACTATGAATAAATTGATAATATGGATTATTTAACCTGTAAATAGTTATTTGACTTTAATAATTCTGATTAGGTATAGTGTGAATTGGACATTAAAACAAACAATTTTAAGCCAAATTAGGTCTTGAGCAGGTATTTTGTATATAATAATGCATGATTTGTCCTCTAGGTAGTTTGTTAAGTGTAGAATGTTGGAGATAAGTAAAATGAAGGGTTAAACACAGAGTAGGTAATGTTTAATGGATAGAGTGCTCAGAAATTCATGTGATGTACTGATTAAACTGAACGGCTTATGTTGTTATTTTTCTCAAGGTTGAGCAGAGCATGACAAAGTGAAAAGGTTGTGTATGTGAATCTAAGTAAGGAGCACTCTTATACTGTAACCCAGTACAGGTTAAGCGGGTTATCAACATCAAAGGAAACATCAGGTATAATAATAGTCCGTATAATTAAACCATGGAATGAAGCCTGACCAGCCTCCCAAGTCCAAACAGACTTGTTAAGAGATATACACTGTTTTACAGAATTAGAGACTCGCCAAACATGACATGTTTCAACTCGATTTTTGTTTTTAGGAGATTTTGTTTATTTCATTTGGGTTTAACAACGTAGTTACTAGGTAACTACTAGTTATTTCACTCCATTGAGGGCATGTCAGCCCAATGGGTCAAGCAATCAACTGAAATAGTGTTTCAGAATGATTTACATAGCTTCTAAAGTTGTAATTTTATGGTTGAAATTTCGGTGATTTGGAGACGGGTATTAACTATCAGATCTTAAACTTAATTAAATATAAATTGGAACAAACCAGTTAGGTCACTATACTTAACGAAGGCATAGTTATTATATAATTAGCACATCAGCGGATATAATAGAAATTGGATTGATTGCAGATGTGTTGAATTTATCGTGTTCCAATTTTATTTTGTTTGCGTAGTTCAATTTAAATAGGAGTCAGTCTCATTATTGAGCAGTAGGACATTTTCTTTTGGATTTATGCTAATTTTATTAAAGAATCTTAAAAAAGTTAGAAACAGTAAAGGAAAAGGCTAGACAGTAATTCTGTCTGTTATCCATTTGACTATTTTAAATGGAGGAAAAACAGACAGACTTAAAATTTATGACTTAAAATTAAGCAGTCTTGGAATCCTGTGCATATAAAGTATGTCTAAGTACATAGACGCACTGAATGACCTTTGTTGGTACACTCTTTCCCCATTGTCCTGCTATAGTTTATCACCACATATCTTTTGGACAAAGGCAAATTTGGAGAAACCTGCTCATCTGTCCTGCTTGTTTTAATGAGGCAATTACTCCTTTAGTCAGACTTTAATGTCATAGAAACAAAAATATTTCCAAGGAGTCCAAAGGACTGATAATGGCCGTGGACAAGTGATAAATATCTGGGGGACAGAAAGGAGGGCAGAGTTAATGGGAACCCTCTGGTGCTAAACTAAAGGTCTTAATTCTGCCTTCTCTGATTAATATAGGGCATGGTGGAAAGGGGAGGGGTCTCATCTTTGTGGCCCAGTTGGTTCTCTAAAGGCTGACATCTGATCAATGAAACAGACATTACAGCCTTAGCTACCTTACTTCCTAACAGTGAAAAGAGTGACTCTAAGAGCTGACTGCAACTTTGAATGCCTCGAGCTGGTATTTATGTAGTTCCTACATACAATAGGGATAGGGCACAAGAACTCCCAGGTATCTTAAGTCCCCTCCATTCCTCAATTACAAATAGAGGAACTACTCCATTAAAGTATTTAATGCTCGGTCCATCCCTTCAACAGGAACAAACAGGGTCAGCTAATTCAAAGCAACATATGAATTCTACAGGCCTCAATTTTTAACCAGTGGGGAATTACATCAGCATGGGGTGAAGAATGAGGGTTAAGAAAGGTTCGTCAAATTTATTTGCATCTTACTTTGCTACGACACACATTCTTGAGTGGTAAGTGCTTTTATTCACATTCGTGAACTTTTCAATGCTGAAAAAAAAACCAACATACTGTAGTTTAAGTATTTGTGCCAAGATGTAATAATTCAAAAACTCAAGTCTGACAGATGTTTCGGTGATTTAACCAGAAGGGGGTCCCACCATAGCCTCCTTATTCTACTGAGTGACCTGTACATTGAATGAGCCCCCAAGCCAGGGCAGGTATTATAGGTTGGTGGTCAATACATCCACAGACTGGCTTCATACAACACTGACTCCTAGCCCATTACATCTAAACTTAGCTGGAGGTTATAGCCTGGAATCCAGAACAAGCCCTCACAAGCTTGGTCATGAAAGACACCAGGAGGGTATATATGTACTGACAACAGGTAGTGAGGAAATAGTGCCCCCTGGCTAACACGGAACAAGGGTGACCTTCAGTGCATTTCACACCCACACCCTTTTATCATGGAATTTAAATAAGTCCAAACCGTTTGGCATAACTCAAAATGCAGGAGAAAGAAAGAACAAAATTTAAAAAAGCAAAACATTTGAAAAGCACAAAAATCCACTTTAATGTTCCTAATATAATTAGTTGCACTTTTGCTGACTTTGAAAGATGTTCTCTTTTATACTAAAATGCATTTGTATCACATTTTTTTATCTATGACTACCTAATCGACTTAGTTTTCGGGGATGATAATCACTCCACAAAAAAAGATCAGCAATACTGCCTGCAGAACCCCACCTACAGTGCCTGAGAGAGTGCTTTTAGCTGGAAGCTTATAAAGGAAGCGCCACCCATCATGACCAAACCCATAAAAACATGGCCAAAGTAATCAAATATCCACATTTCCTTTTATTGCTCTGTTCAGGATTTTTATGACAGTTTTATGGGCCAGAATTTAGAGAAAAAAAAACACCAACAGCGTCAACAGGAGACTAAAGTTGAGGAATAAGTTTTCTTAATTTTATCTATTTGTTTAAAGTCGTACTTAACAGTATCTCAGTTATATCATAATATGACGACTTTGTATTGCCACTGATAAAAAAAATAGGGTTTCCCCTATAGGGTGAATGTGAATAACAAAGAAATGTTAAAAACTCAGAAAACTGCACTACTTATTTTACGGGATGGATGTGATATGTGACTAATGCTGCCTATGGTCTCCGGGAATGTGACACGGACACAGATGTGCGAGAAGATCAAAGGAAAGCACTTCAATCACAGTGTGGGATAATAATCAGATTATATTGGCAAATAAGGTAATTACTCTATATTTAATTACAAATAATGGGCCGAGATCAATGTAGCATGAGAATGAATCAATAGGGATTGAAACAGATTGAGAACCTGACTAGAGAGACGTTCTACGGATATGTTACTCTTGATAGACTGATGAAATGATTCCAGAGCTGTTTATTGAACATCATCGACAATAATAAATTTGGTATTCGGAGCCTGTGGCACACATGTACAACAGCAGGCTTTATGTTTTTATCTTCATAAAGATCTTAACAAAAGAGCAGAAAATAAGAAGATTCATCACATGAATACCATTGGGTGTTTGTTGAATTTTACGCTGTAATTCAGGTTATTTCGCTCATATGACGGTGTGCCAGCCCAATCGGTAAAGAAAACCACTTTCAAGGACACTGTCACAGGCAAAGACACCACGAGACCACAAATGAGCTTCCTGATGCCGCTCAGCTAAGAGCACCAGGGCACAGGAAACTCCTGCCAAACCACCCGTTAAGTTAACATTGAAATGCAATTCACATGAATATTACTTAGATTTAAAATCACAGACTTTCACAAACCAAATGAGAAAGTTCCAAGAGGGGTGACTACGCATGGCCTGCGCCAGGATTTGAAATGTGCCATTCCACTATCTCAGCCTAGCATGACAAAAACATTTCTTTTTATATATAAAAAAAAATAATAGATGTTGCTCCTTACAGCGTCAATGTCTAAAAATCTAGTTCCGAAACATTGATCACATGAGCCAGGGAATTACAAATTGAGCTTTCAGCTGCAATCTATAATTGCACTTAGAATTTAACTTCATGTCAGAAGTTTGCACAGCGAAAGCTGAATTTTGTTACAAAACAATTTGACATTCTCAAAGGAGGATTCAACACTTTGAAAAAAGCGCTAGCAGCTTATTATTAAAATGTGCTTTACAAGACCCATGAAAAAAAATGGATTAGTTGAAAATAAGTTGAAAGCATGAATCAGACAATAAATAAAACAAAGTTCTATAAGTTGAAAACTATTCAGGACTACTTTAACAATATACAGCATTCAATAACCACCGAACCATATCCATATTTTTCAACACATCCATTATCTACATGTACTGGTATCTTGAAAAATTTCATCCCTCCAGATTTGGCCCAAATTTTACAATGTCTTTCAAATTAACATGGGGATGTGTGTCAGGCTTAACTGTTTGGGAATACCCACAAAATAACAAATAAAGATGAATGTTGTGTATCTATGGGCTTTTAAGATGGGCTTCATGACAAAAGTACTGAGAAGATAATAGAAAAAGTGTAAGAAAAACTAGTGTTTGAGGTGAGTAACATATATAGTGTTGTAAAAGGAAGGGTCAGAACAAAGGCGGTATTGTTCATAAACCTCACAGGTCAACCGGGGAAAACACTTAAACTGGTTAAGATAGGCACACATCATCTGGCAAGTCACAATAATAACAAGCATAGCTTTGTCAAATTTAGGTTAAAATTTCTAGTCATACTATCAAAACAAAGTAAGTTGTCACATTTCAAATATTTATGCTTATACATTTTCTGCACAAATTTGTACTGATTTTAATGTTTGTTTTAAGAAATCCATATCAGATAAATTAACAAAATTAAAAGTTCAAAAGCTAACAAAACAAAGTCATTTCTGTTTTTTGTTTACAATTTTCACTTAATATTTCAAAGTTATCAAACTTCACAATACATCTGTAGAAATACAGAATAAGAGGAACTCATAACAAGGAAGTCATGTTGGTACATTTATAGATAATATATTATAGATTTTGACATATTATTATTATATTATACAGGATTTCCTTGTTTGAAGTTTCTCTTTTTCTGGATTACTCTTAAGTCTTAACTGATCTGTGGATCTACCTGACATCTGTTTGATATGTTACATTATACATATACATTAAGTCTGTGGAGGTGTATTCAATTAAAATGTTAAATGTACAGGTGGGGTGTGATGAATTCCACACTAACAGAGATTTCCTGCTCGTTGCTTTTGTTTCAAGTAAAAAGTCTGAGAAGGAGTTTGTGGATGTGTCCATAGCTGGCCTAGTGACTTTTGCTGCTGGTAACACAAGGCCCAGAGATGGAAGCTTTCAGATCAGGTATCCCATTTCCTAGCAAATCAATTTCTCTTTGATCTCTTTCTGGCTTGACTTTGTCCCCGACAAGCCTTTGTGTGACAAGCTACAGTATTGAGCTAATAATTGAATATTAAGTACTGTGGAGGCCTACACATTACTCCTAGTCTACTTTGATGTTGGGGTCTCAAAGAGAAAAGCTGCCGATAGACACGGCTGGCGCTATTGTTCTCGGAAACATTTCTATATTTTCAATTTACATGCATGCATAAATGATACAAATTCAAAGCCTGCCATTCAAAACGCCTGCTGCTTTTACTTGTATAAACAAAATCCTAATAATTCTATTGTCCAAGTGGTTACAGGTTTTTTTTAATACCGAAGTGAAGATAAACTGTGCCTTCATATATATGTAAGAGAGCGAAATCTGGAGACCGGATTAGAGAGTGATTGATCCAGGTTTTAAATAGAGTGGATTTCTTTTTTATCTTCCTAACCTAGCCAGTTTTTATCTACACATCAAAGGGAAGAGAGATAAAACAGAGAGAACAGCTTGACTTTTTTGATAAAATTGATGGAACTGTGATGATTTTTCAGCAAATAAAGACTTGCTGTGTGAATAATAGATGGCAGGCTAATGGAGATAGACATTTACACACTGTCTGACTATTAACGGAGACTGGGACATTGTGTTAAAAGTACAAAAAGAAACAAAATTCATAACGGTCCTTCCTTCGTCAAAAAAAAAAGGACACATTTTGCTCATCAAAACAAAATCCATTTAAACAATGAACTCCATAATTATTGATACGCCAGTGACCATGATGCTGGGATTGTTTTTTTGATTGCGGTTTTACACCATACTTAAGGTTATTTCACTTATGAAGATGTGGCAGCCCAACAATAATGCCGAGGCGGTACCATTATGTCTCGGAAGTCGTATTGCATGCATCTCAAAGTAGCTATATATCTATTGGTATTTATATATATTTTTTAAAGAGTAATCATATATAGATTGATATATATCCAGGTCTCTCTTGAAATCTGAGAATTTATCTAGAACATGAGATGATTTATCGGTTTTAATTAGTCGATATCCCTGTGCCAGTGTGATTACTCTTGACAAAAATATATTATCGGCTTTGATGGGATGTCAAAGTAATGGCGATCCAAAGATTCACAAATTGAATGATGTTTACATTAAGAATTTTTCGTTTTCTAACAGGAAATAACATTTTTGGTACAGGTTATACTCAATGTTAGTTTAAAGTGTTTATCCATACTCCAGAACAAAGAATTTTCCCCCTGACACTCATGACAAACTAACTTGTGATGTTTAGCTGGTGATAAAGAGAAACATTAATAGATGCTAATATTACAAGCTTACGAGTTAAAACTTACCCTGATATTGTTTCTGGTCTCCGACTTCCCTTACTCTCTGGCTGTGTAAATGAGGTATAGCGACTTGATGGGGGCCCCATTAGCGTTGATGTTTCGAAACTTTGTGAGAACTCCTGGTCCTCCATTAAGGTGGGTAAAGGTCCTGAAGCCGGCCGAACACTATTAGAGCCGCTTGAAGTCTCACTACTCTTGGGGCTTTTCCCCGATTTCTCCACATATTGCACATAGAAATCTGAATTGAGAAACAAGCGATAAAGATTGTTTCGCATATACTCCTCGACTTCTGACTGGGCCACATCGAAAATGGACTGCTGTAAACACTTGCTGTCAATTTGATCTGATATAGACTTCCGTATCCTAGCTGATATACAAGACAAGGAATCCCCTCGTATATATTTTTTATTTATCACTTTTATTAGGTAATTGATCATCTGCGTTTCACTGGGTGGTTGCTTCTTGAGGCCTTGGCAGGCATACCAGAAGTCCAATGTATGCTTACCACCTGCTTCATTTTCTAAAAATTTACTAAACAAATGCACACCATCACTGTCTTCTAATAAGTTATGTAAGCTGGTGGCCCATTTCAGACATGGGGGCGTACTGTTCTCTGTGAAAGGGGGGGAATTAGCGGCACTCCCTTCGGGTTCAAATCCCAAGGGAGCATTTTCCTCATCACATTTATCCAAACCCTGCACAGAACAACTGAGAGATCCTCCTGTGGAGGACTTGTCAAGGTTTGATCGTCTAGGTGTGGCAGCCGGAGAGTGACCAACTTCGCCATTTTGTGATCCTCCGCTTTTCCCGGAGGTTTGGCTCTTTATAGACATGTGACTTTTCTGTGAGCCACTACTGTGGGTAGATTGCTGCTCATTTTCTTCTCCCGGGACAGGAGGCCGTGGGGCATTTTCTGTAAACTTGTTGCCCTCTGACTCGCTCATAGATTCACACACTTTTTGAGACATACTTTATCCATCGAGGGATGATTTTTATCTGGATAGTTCTCCAAACCTTCTGAGTTTAAAATCCCGCCTTGAATTCCTGAAAATATTAATATAAAAAAAAATAAGTAAAAAATAACAAAATCGCTATACTATATTAAGTATAAATTAACTAAATTAGATGTAGACAACTAGACATACAATAAGAAGACAAAACAGATCCTGGAAACTGAAATGGAGATCAGATAACCAGTTCAGTGAACAATAAAACAGGAACATACAGTTTGGTTTGATTGGATCTAGATTTGACTTCCTACTTCACTTATGTGACGGCATGCCAGCCCAATTGGTGAAGGAAATCACCCGAAACAACACCGGTAACACAGTACTGTCAGTACATACACAGCAAGAAAAAACAGGACACCACAACTAATCAGCTTCCTGTGCCCCTTAGCTGCCACCCAACCACCCGCTAATCATAAAGGAAATGGAGCGAAAACTGGCCTTATATTAGACAATTTTTTTTATTTAAGTGTCATATCAGCCTGGCATCAGGATTCCTTCACTGATAAAGCATTTCACTGCCGTTTAAACACTTTACTGTTACATTTATAACTACATTTCAATACTTGTATCACATGCATTGTGATTTCTGACGTAAGAAAAAGACGTTTTCAAAAGAAAACGGATCCTTCAACTATGTACGGATTTACACCATTAGATATTAAACGCGCCCTTACATTATGTTTGTGCCCTCAGATTATGTTTGTTATCACACTTTAAGAAAATTGGCTTATTATGTACAGATTGACACCAACAGGCCCTTCTATTATAAATGGCATGACACCATTTGAAAACCTGACACCTATTATGCATCGATTGACACCATAAGAAAACGGGCCTTACATTATGTTTTTTGTATATACAGGTTTACTTCTACAGATTCCTCTTTATTAAAGCTAAATCAAGGTATAGTTTATGACTATGTACCTACATATTTTATACAATTCAACCTCACTAATGCCCTATGGATGCAAAAATGAGATACAAACAAATGCATGGTAATATGTACAACGTAAAGTAAACCATGTCTTTATTAAACAATGACAGGTAGAATGAAGTCTGTCGAAGTAAATGGGACTTAATTGTTCACTTTGTATCATCGTTCAGCGTCTGCTCTAGCTTTCTTGTGCAAAACTAAAATAGTAGGGATTTAATGAGAATCGTTTTAGCCAGTACATAAGTCTTAAGAGGTGGCAAACAAAAAGAAAGAATGCTAAAACATTTTGCTGCAAAAGTTCAACAATATAATTGTTATTTTTACCATGGCCTCACACTAATGGACCCAGGGCGAACATATTTACCTTCGGCCTTTTCAAAAGAAATCTCGAAATATTGTCAGAGACTGATGCGAAGAAGAAAACTGGTTCTGTAAAAGGCAGCCATAGAGGGCAAGTACTGTCTTTTGTCTCTATTTTTATCCCCTTTAGCTTTCCATCAAAAGCTATCCCTAAATACAGCTATAGTTTTAACTCTCTAACCTTGGCTACTTAAGAGTAAAATAATATAAAAATAGACATGTGAAATAAGGTGGTAGCCTACTTTGATCTTCATTTCTTCAGAAAAATAAGCACTCATAATATTTTTTGTAACAAGTATCCCCCCATCACATCAATGAAATAGTACCGCTGGAAGTACTTCATGTGCTTATGGGCCAGAATTCCTGCCAGTTATCTCTGCAATACCTCTCAGAACTCAACCCTTTGGTGATCAAAGAACAGAGAATCACTCAGATCCACAGCCAATTTTATGAAACTTGCCTGTTCTCTCTCTGTTCAGGTTGCTCAAAAGATAACATATTTAATGCTCAGAGTTCTATGGGAGTCATCTGTTCTCTGCTCCTTTTAGTTTAGCTTCAAAGACACAGATTGGGATCACAGACCAAAGGTTCGCAACTCAACTTTTGGCCAATTCACTTTGAGGGTTATTTTATTTTAGGGGACTGCCAAATGTTGCTCTAAACTAATCTCTATGGCTTAGATCAAAAATTAACATTCCTAGTGATCAAATGTCTTGAACAGTCAACATCACAGGGGCTTAAAATTCCCAAAAAGGTAAGACAGCATTGATATTAATACTCTGCACAAACTGAATAGGGATCTGGATCGCACAAATCAGACTGAAGGTTTACATCAGTTTCACAATTCTGGACTTCAACCACACCAGAATCGCATAGAAATCTGGGTATAAATCACTAGCTAGTAGGTCTTAAATGCTCCACCACACCTTATTTCACACCTTTATAAAGCAGATAACAGAGAGACCGGAGCTCTTTGAAAGTGATTTTCTGTTATATGTCAAGTCATTTCCCTTTTGCCAGGCTGGCTTTTGTCTGTGATATCTAACTGGAGATCGGTACTAGGTAATAACCAGCAAAGGCTCAGGTGACACACAATGGTCTCTTTGAAGTAACAGGCTGGGGTTGATATCACCTCATCTCTATTCTACCTGATACTATACAAGTAAGGAGAAATGGAATCACCCAAGCTTATCTAGCCTAGCATTCAGTGTGTGTATTGGGAGAGTAAAAAGGCCCTCTGGCAGCCACAGTCATTTTGCATATATGATGAAAATAAAAAGATGTCCAATAAACAGGACTTGCTTTCACACATGGCTGTCCTTTTGATGTAGCAGGTTTTTGGTAATTTCGTGTTATATTGACACCTATCTGCTTTATGAGTGTTACATTTTATTTTCAGGATAGATGAGCAATGAGTCAGTTCAGTCAAAGACCACTCACCCTTGAAAAAAAAAAATCAAAGAGTCCAATCATGAATAGTGCATCCACTTCACGCACTCTCTTTCATTTAAACAACTACTAACCTACGTAACCATTTTATTTTATTATTCTTTCTTTCACTATAAATATTTGGTTTAGTTGATGACTAAAACTTTCCAACTTATGGAAGCTAATTAGTAAAAATAGATTCCCGAACAACAACAGGTACATGTAGATGACAACGGGATGATTAATTAATAACTATTTAGAAATAATGAGGAATATACTTTCTATGTAACTAACTACTCTTATCTACTTACTAGTCAAGTTTCTCGATACATCTACATGGGGCAAACAGGACACCACAACTAATCAACTTCCTAATGACCATTAGCTCAGAGAGCACCAGGGCACAGGAGGATCCCACCCAACCTTTTGCATTAAAATTTGTAACAACATGATGTTAATTTATAAGTCACGCACCCTTATGCAACCAAAATAAAATTGTTAAACAAAGTGCCTGAATACAAAAAATAGAACAGAACAAAAGACAAACTGATAACGAAACCTAATGAATCAACAGGTGAGCTACAGGCCTTTAAAGTCACAAAAAGTTCTACAATAAAGGCTTTCAAGAAGTTTTGGTACAGAATTATACCTACACTTCTTTGGCACATTATATAAGACGGCTATCTCCAGTAAAGTAAACTAATTTTTCAGGTGTCATTGTTTTTATAATATATTATGCTTTAGAACTATAGGCTTACTTCAGTGTTTATCTCTGCATCTTATTTGTGTTTACCTATCAGCTTAACACGGATATGCAGCTGTTTGCAATCATGCACTAAGCCACCAAGAAATGTGCTTGTTGTAAGGCATTTGAGCACCTGTCAGTTCAATTTGTGATCCTTGAATGCTATTACAGAATCGGACTTTCATCCTACACAACTACGCCATTAGGTCTTTTGAATCTCCATTTTAATCTCTTTCATCTATATATATTTATATATTTCATATGCCTAGATCCAAAAAGGGATTTGATTGTTTTGGGTTTTACACAGTACTTAAGGTAATTTCACTTATATGACAACGTGCCAGTCTAATCGTTGAAGGAAATCACCCTTAACTATGCAGGACATTTACAGGAGGATACCACAACAAATCGGCTTCAGTGAGCAACAGGCAGCTCTCCCAGCCACCCGCTTCTAAGAGTGGACTATCGAGAGAAATCAAGCTACAATCCGTTGACACTATGAAAGATCCATCATTTCAACCTCTTTGGTGATTGACAATCATGATGTAATTTATGCACCAAAATAATTCTTTTCAGTTTTCAATCTGCATTAAACAATCACTAAAAACTTTCCACATAAAAGACATGTCAAGTTTAGTCTCAAGTTAAAAAATGTGAACTACATGTGGTCTACATCACTGACAAAAATCACCCACCACTGACCAGGTAATAATTTGAAAAGGGTGGCAAGTTTGGTCATCTGATGACAGAAAAGGCCCAAATCCAAAATAAAACTGTTCATTAAAAAAGCTATATCCTAGATATTTTCTTTGATCTTATTTTGATCATTAAAAGAATATATAACCACATTCACCAATACTCAACAACTTCACAAAATTTATGTCGGACTTGATAAATTTGTTTAATTTGTAAACTAAAAATGGATATGGGGTATTGATAGCTATAGTTTTAGGAAGCCTTGTCTGTTATGACTTGTACAAGTTCAGAAAGTTTATCTAAATACTTGGTTGGTTTAATAAGGAATTACATTGTGTAATGGATGGCGTGATGAGGCAAAAGTGACTCGGTGGAGTCCAAGATAAATTGGTTGAACATGAACAATTGTCAACCCGAACCATTCCTGGCAGCAACGATATACAGACAATAATGCATTACTAAAGAATTGAACACACTAAACTATAATATATCAAGTTTACAAATCTAGGTCAACTAGGAAATTATCTATTACAGACATTATATAGTCAAATAGCTTAAATTAACTTTCTTTTCTACAAAACAATTAAACTAATGTGTGTTATTTTGGATAACAAAAAGATAGACAACTTTAGTTATTTGACTATAAGAACACATTATCAAAATTGCCACGATATAGATTAATCCCTTTCTGAAAGGGTATGATTGAATACCAGTTTATATTTGTCTTTATGATAAGATAATAAACCCATGCAAAATTGACCTAACAATAAAAGTACACTGTCAAGCTTGAATAAAACTACACTTGTTCTTAACTAAAAAAAATGCACTTTAAAATGTTCACATATCTTGTGATGCACATGCAAATTGTGTCACACAGACAGTCGGGTCATTTTACAACAAATCATCTGTTGACGGGAGGCGGAACAAGCGCCCCAAAATTTATATTTTAGTTCACATAGCTCATAATGAATATGCTAGGATTAACATCAAATGTGGAACTAAGTTAGACTCAAGTTTTGTCCAACTAAGATGATGTAAGGCGCAAAATTCTTATCTTTATTCTCCACAAGGAGATCTGCTGTGGCTTTTCAATACGTTTACATCACATTAACGCGTCTAGCTACAGGTTTCCACGATTCCCAACTTAATGTTAAACGTTGTGCAAGATTACAATCTTTATTTTATAGCTTAAATCAATAAGAAACGTATTCATTTAATAATAACAAACAATAATTCCAAACAAAAATCTTTAAATTAAATTATATCACTACAATAGACTAAAATTAGAAGCAAAGACTGCCGTGTCTAAAGCAAAAAACAACTTAAACTAACCAACTATCTACAAAGAAATCTGTACGAACAATCCGTTAGTACTGGCCCTTTTCTTAGTCCAAAGCCTGCTGCAAAAAGTTGCCTGGAAGTTGGCATGTTTCTTTCTGTGTAGAATAACCTGCATAGCACCGTCCGGGTCTGGAAGATTTGACCCCGAATCTGACCAGGGGAAACCCACACGGAAAGTACATTAAATTACTATTAACTACAAAGCAAGTAAACACATTAACCTACCTACTATGTGTTGAATGATGTAGTGGTTATTAACAATCAGAGGAACATAAAGATGTCCAACTTTCTGTAACTAATAACTGCTTTATCCCAAAGGGTCGCCATTGCACATCGCTATGGCCGCGCCATTTTGTTCTCAAGCTGAAACACTCGCTGGCCAACATTCGGGACAATCAGACGTATGTTCCACCTCTTTCTGCATATTTCACACAAATAGTACTGTTTGCTGTTCGAGGTGGACCTTACAGACATAAAATATCCAGAAAAATAACCCCCAAAAGTGTCCAAAGATGGTAGATTTGGCTAGAAAGGGCAAGTCGTACCGAGGTGAAGTACGACAAGCCTCGAGCTGGCTTCAGATTGAGTGAGGGCGCTGCAGTCTATATTTCCACTGAGCCTCGCGCTACACTGGGCCACACAGAAAGCAAAGTCCTCTATAACTCATTTTCAAACAAACAACATTGTCTTAGAAGACCCAATTGATCTGAGATACGGAGTTTGCTAACATATCAGACAATGCGCTTCGATCACCTAATGTTTAACACACAGCACTGCAAAATATGTTTATGTTAAAGGCAGTATGGGACTATATAGATGTATACAATGGCTACATGGTGGAGGTAGTTGGACCTGGAGTTATATCAGTTATCAGACTTGTAATCTTACAGACAAGTATGGATCTTAATGACTTGCGTAACTTCAACGTAGACCTATACTTATTCTAATCTATGTAAAGGCGACCAGCCGCATGTCATTTATTGTTTTTAATGAAAATAAACTTTGTTTAATATTAAAACATAGAAAACTACTTGTATAAAAGCCTAATCTCACAAATATCAACTTCGATTGCTTTCACCCAATAGACTATATAAGCCCAATCAATATGCCTACATATAAACTAGTAATACAAATTAGCTTAAAAGTGAGAACATTTAAATGAATATATTATTAGATCTTTAAAAAAGTTCATTGATCAAAACAATAGATTATCAATAGTTGTGTTGTTTTCCGGTAACACAATGTGACCTAAGTTATATCAACAATATACTTACTATTTAAAAGATAAATTCCATTGAAGTACTTCAAAGTACACGAATAAATAAGAGCTGTCCACAGCAGTGAATATTCAATATACGTCCAATGTCAGGTTGTCCACGGCATTAATCCCAAATGAGAAACGAGTCAAGTCTAGTCCTGGGACATCTGCCTATAAAACAGAACGTACAAGCTTAGCCCCCACAGTGTTGTTTTCACAGGGAGCGCTGTGCGACAAACTTCAAACGACTGTTGTTGTCAGTCGAATTTAATCCCCTTCTTACTTATCGCTTGTGATCACAGTGCTGACCAGATACAGGCTTGATCAAAATATATGTCACACATATAGAGCATACATAAAGGCCTATACAAAAAAAAAGTTTACTTTAAACGACAACTGTACATTGACTTGACATCATTGTTTCTTACCTCCTAACTTACACAGTCCACTGATAAATGGTTACCCATCCAAGGTGCACATATGCCACTCTTTACAACAAAATGGCGATAAAATTTTCAAAAAGTTTGAATCGCATGAACATCAAAGCCACATGCCAGCCGCCGACAATCGTCCATACAGTGACGTCAGCCCTTTGGTGAAGCCGCACCAATCAAAGTTCAGCTAGAATCAACATTCACAAAAATGTGGCTGACTTGAGCATTATTGTAAGGGGGGATAGGCTGTAGCGACACTAAATTAAGGTTTTTATGAAAAGAGAAATACCGATTTTTAACGTCTGAATTTGCTTATAAACCCTATAAAAACCATATGAACTAACAATATATACATTACGTACATAAAAATAAGAGGAACACGACTACATTTGAAAATAATAACAGCCTATCCCTCACCGTTCTGTTGGACTCGTTTGATGGCTTCTGATAGTAACATGAGGTTGGGAGAGTTCAGATGCTTAGAGATTTACCGCTCCAAAAAATGGCAAAATGTTGCTCTTATCTTTGTTGCAGAATATTGTAACTTGGCACATTAAATCAAACAAGTATATTTTAAATATTTACAAAAGAAAATGTGTTGCAGCTTTATTAGTTTTCTTTCAAACTGAGTTTTATGTCTAAAACCTTAGATAATACCCATGCCCCTATAAATTACACACATTTGCCCGAGGCGCCTTTGAAGTTTAGGCCTATGCATTAGTGTAGCACTAAATCAGATGTGTAGCGACTATGTAGTTGTGTGGCAGGTGTAGGCCAGAGCTCAACTATATATACCCAGCTAACTACAGCCTTGATAAAGTTTCAAAAGAGAAGTGGTCGTTACAAGAACACTAAGACAGACAGGCCTTTGTGACTGAGGACGGTTTTTCCTGTAGCTTAAAACGACCCTCCCAGGCCTGCATGTTGACTTAAAACTAAACCATGCATTGAGACGTTTTAAGAAAACCTGGGTGCTCAGCGCCTCTAATTGATAGGCTCTGTATAATTGTGGCAATGTTTATTATATCTTATAGGGACGCCCGGTAATCTATTTACAGGATTAGCTTTTACATAATTCAGTATATGTAGTTTTCTATACTGTCGTCTAAATAACATAGTACGTGTTTTAAAAATTGTTATAGCGAGTCACATTTACATATATATTTAAATCACTTCTGCATATAATGTGTACATACAAGTATTTTTAATACATGTTAAATATTATTAATAACCTCTCTTTGTTTTGAAAATGTGTATGTGTGCGTTGTTCAAGTACTTTGTATGTCCATTTGTTTTTGTGGGTTACAACTATATAGAACAATTGGAATTTATGTAAAAAAATAAAATATATATATATATGATTATATAGTCCATTTAACATGTCCTCCTCTGCTCCAAAAATGCTTATATTGCTGTAACATGTATCCGTGTTTTGATTATTATCTTTGTGAAGGTCGACCTAAATCGCTGAAGTGAAGTACTTTAAGAGACTTTTCTTAGTCAATTTATGTTTAATGGATTATATAATATAGTAGTGATTGGTTTCAAGCTAATGGAGACGGACGGCTTTTGTTCTTTTCTCTCGCAGGTACGAGGACATCATGTGGTGCTCACAAAGCTGTGGGTAATTGCTTATTTGTTAGACTTCTCTTTGAAACGTGTCATCAATCTCTCGCGGACAAGAATTATTTTTCTATAGGCTGGGGCAATCAAAGGCGGCAGAGATCAAAGGACTTCAGTTGGAGCTCGTTTTCTTTCACTGTAAAGCCTGTATCTCTCTGTGTTTGCTGTCACAGTGTATAGGCCCTATATTGTCAGCCGACAGCAAACTTCTTTCTGAGAAAATCAATCGTATTTTCTAAAATGATACAATGATCAAACAACCATGATTTTATAGACCGTGCCTGGTAAACCCTAATATTGAGTAAATAAATGTAAACAAATTGATATCCGGTTTATTACTAGTGTAGTTGAGATTTAAATACATTGGGACAACCTTAAAGGATAACTTTCAGCCAGTGTGTGATCTTCAGTCTTTAGAAGTACGTTTGTGAAATTATGACAATATATAAAAAGGCTGAGTCAAACTAATATATCGTATAATGTTATGTAAATAGATGGCATAAAACATATATATGATTATATTGCCAGCGACACAGTGTAATTATCATGCTGTGTCGGTTTCATTTGTTGTCTGTTTCTTGTAATGTCATTAAATTAACGATTTATTGTTAATTCATCTCCGGCAGCTGGCGGAGAGTGTTATAATTTCCTTCTAATCTTCGCTCATCTCCCTTTGATCTCGGCGAGACGTTTGAATATAATCAGGGATTTGCATGTCCCTTGTTCTGAAGGAAAGGCGAGGGGCCTGTTAATCGGCGACACGGCGCGTGGTTTCTGCAGAGAACACATTGAGATGGATGACCAGTCCCCGGAGAGCAGGTGCTGCCCTTCGACAAACAGACCGCCTCTCAAACCCTTTGATCTTCCTGTCATTTCCTTTGGCAAATCTTCGCTACAGGACAAATTAGAAATGTTTGTGTGAAGAGAAGCAAATGCTTGGGTTCAATATTAAATATCCAGTGACAGGCAATGGGCTGGATAAAACGTGTTAACACCGCTATATATACTATCATATATAGGCATCAACACGTCCATATTTATAAATGTACAGAGAAAAATAATGTGCTTGTCTCAACCGGGATTCGAACTCGAACTCCACCAGCGCTCTTACCCACCGAGTCTATATATATTTTTGTATAAATGTAGAGAAAGAAAATTTTGCTTGCCTCCACCGGGATTCGAACTCGGGTCTCTGG
>JAVFBZ010008678.1:0-12169 GCA_032466195.1 Katharina tunicata
TGGAATTTAATATTTAACATGCTTCATTTGCAAGTAATGGCATTTCATTTTCAATTATTTTCAGAAAATAAATGTCTGTGTCAAATCTTAGAAACATGAGGAACTGTAACGATAATATCCTACAAGTTTCCACGCGGTTTATTCAGGCGATTACTCATAGAATGTCAAATTCCTTATACAACAATCATGGAAAATGTAAAACCCGAACAATATTTTATCCAATATGAATAATTCTGAAGTATCGAAATGTCGTTCTTCAATACTGTACGTTTCATTAATCTTTAAAAAAGAAGAGATTTCTTTGGTAATTCCATCCAAAATATTGTATTCAGCGGTTACAACGTTCCGTGAAGTAAAATCCGATCAAAGGCTCGCGTTGGGAAATACACAGTGTACTGTCACAAGGGATCTAAGGGACATAAAAATGTGAAATGAGACGTAATATGTTTATTCCTGCTGTTTGATTGAAAGGAAGATATTTTGCGACTTATGTCTCAAATCCCTAATCTTTTTTTGCAGATAAAAGTGTATGCATTCATACACTGCTGTCTTACTTAATGGTATATTATATAGCTCAACATTTTCGTATTATATCAAAGACGATTACCCGATAAATAGTCTTATACAATGTGAAACATTCTATATCAGTTGGCAGCATACGAGATTGAGATTCGTCCTTGGTTTTACCTACGTAAGCTCATGCAGGATGCGTGCATACAGTAGCAAGATACGATATTAACTCGAGGTTTATGGGTGGCAAGTTATGCTTATTAACTACTCAACTGTTGTCAGGAATTAACGCCTCCAGTTGCGTTTAATGTCTTATTTGTTCTCTCAAACAGGATGGAGTATAAAACCATTGCCCCTAGTTTGGGGTAGCATGAGAACGGGTGGAATTGACATTACATAAACACTTGAACTCAGTTATATTTTCCAGTTGGTTGGACAAAACACTGCGTAACCAAACGCCCTGGTCAGTTAATAGCCGTCTCAAGAGTAGATTTATTTAGAGCAGGGCACTTCTAATCAAAAATATGACAATTAATAGAAAATAAAAATAACTGTTTTGACCACCTCTTGTTGCAGTACCGCCGACCGGTGATATTAAGTATGATTAAGGAATTTTGCTGTCGCATTGAATTCCGAGATAAATACATTTCAGCGTTTCAAAAAGACGATTTAAAGCTAATTGGGAATACATGGAATTAAAATGAAGGGCAACGAAAACTGGAATTTAGATTTGATAACTTCTGTCCTTTTGGGGTGGCTGCGGAGATCGTAGGTTGGTTAATAATTAATCTTAATTATGACGTCAACAATGTCCAAGATAGGTGTAATGCGTACTGGCGGATGTTTATTTTGTAATAAATATAAGGAATGCTTAAACGCCATCATACTGCCCTCCTGTTATAATACACGATAGATTCATTAGAGCATTTGCTTTACCACTCTAGCACCCAAATATGAAAGAATTGGGTTTTGTACAGAAAAAAGGATCTGGATATTGAGAGCAAAGAATGACCCAAGGCACAACATTTTTACTTGAAATGCATGCACACTTAAACTGTCTGAGATAATAGCACAGTGGATATCAACAATTATTTTGGCATCGTAATCAATTATAAGACTAAAATCTGCGCAAGAAATGTTAATGACACAACTGCCTAAAACATATACGGATTATAACTGCAATTGAATATCATGTGGTTAAAAAAGAACCACGTCATATTTCAGCACTAGACTGTTGATACATTTCGAAGTACCGCACATGCCTAATCCTGTAAGTATGTTAACTTTGCATATACTCACCAGTGTTGCTCTATGGTCCAGTTTTCGTGACACTCAAGAAGACAAAAACTGTGAACAGGGATAACAGGTTTGACTAAATTGTTTTTTATGATGTAGAAAAACTATATTTTAAATTCACATCTAAGGTAGAACCCTGGGTATAAAAAGGCGATTTCCTAACGTTCAAGTGATGAGAATTAAACGCTGTAAATAAGGCTGGATTTTAAGATAATGGAATTGTGATGTAAATTGTACATGGAACTAGAATGAATGTCGTTCATCACATGACGTGACTTACAGCCATATTGAACATAAATATTGTATTAGAGGTGGCCCAAAATTTGACTCAGCCAATCAAATATAGTAAAAAAAAAAGCAATTTTGAGAATGGCGAGGGATTTTTATTATCAAAGCACGTGTGACCGGTTAATTTTAGCACGTGCAACTACGTTAAGTGTTCACTAAAGGGCATGGATTATTTCAGTATAAAGACATGGTTTATTTCGTTTCCTGGAATTATATCCAGCCTGTTATCAGTTTACCGTTGTACAAAATCTTCAGCAATCGGCAAAATAATTGCATGTCTGGTCAGGATATATGCCGATTTGATTTCATGAATTAACACATAAGATTTGAAGAACAAAAATAGAACTATGTCTTCGCCAAAGCCCCAGAGGGAATTTAATTTATCGTGAAATATAATCTAAAACAATGAAGAGAGTGAATGGGGTTTGTGTTCTTCCTTTGCGTTCTATTCTTTCTTTTTTGTCATTTACTGGTCACTTCAGCTTGTGCAAACCATTAAATCTTCAAAAACTTAACCTTTAAAGGAGTCAAACATTTAAAGAATAAATACATTTCTTTAAAACATTTCTAGAAAATTCGCAGTTTTTATCTAAATTTTTTAGAGCGAACACGAAAGGTTACACAAACCTCTTTCTGTAATTGAACCAAATATATAATGGAACCATGCAATAGAATCAACGTTGATAACTATTGCAAAAATTTATTGTTTGTGATATTTGGACTGAATTTGACAGTATTTCATTTAAGGAGACGCCAAATTCAGACTTCCCTTAGATGTTGTGTCCAGTGCATACAAGAGTCAACTCTCATTCATGTCTTTCTGAAATTAACACTTACAACACTTGTTCATTGACAAATCATAAAAAGTTACAGTTTTTTAATTCAATACGTTGTAGCAATATGATGAATTATCTGACTTTAATCCGTTTTAGACATAGTAACTTTTCTTCATACACATGCTGTTACTAGGTGATTCTTATGTAACTACCTTTACTTAGCGTGGGGCTGTCTACAAAATAGACTCATGTCGATTTTCGCGTATTACCTTGTTTCTCGAACAGCAGTGTATGGTCACGGTTATAAAACGATGTACAACTGGTTAAAACCAGGAAAGACACCTTTTATTACATACGGCAGTTTGATAAAACCAGGTAACACGCTAAAAGAAGCACTCGCAGCAAACAATGAAGCCAGCATGTTAGCACCAGTACATACAACCTAAACATAGTAAAAAAAATCAGACAGTTCATTGACACAACATTCAGGGAAATATCATTCAAAAACTTTCCAACCTGACCTAAAGAGATACACGACTCCATATTTCGAGTAACTTAGGTCAAAATTTCGAGTTACCAACTAACTTGACGAAGAAGGACATTTTGTCAGCCGGTGATCCTAAATATTTACATTCACTGTACAAGCATCTTATTTATTCTTTCTAAATAATTGGTCAACATATTTATATGATATGCATTTTTACATTTGATTTATGTATATAAATAGAAATGTAAAAAAATTATATTGATTCAAAACCAGGCATGGGCACAAAATGTTATATACCATATGTGTTGAGTAGTCCTCAGGTTTTAACCGTCTTTTTAATGGCTTCCGAGTGCTTGATGTCTAGGTATCCGTTTGCCGGGTTTTGTATATAATTACAGACGATTGCCTTTGAGAGAGTTCTTCTGAAGAAAACGTTGCGTTCTATCTCTGGTGGCTATCAGTTCCTTGATGGGTTGGAACTGTTCAATATCCATAGTTTATATAGGTTAAGTGATCATTGTCCTTGCATCTGAATGATATACACAAAATTTTGCAGGCTTAATGGAGAATAAACTGCACGAAAAAATGCAACCAAATATTGTGCATTTCAATGGAATGACAGATGCATAAATGATGGGGAATATTTTTTTTGGGATCAATTTTTCTTTTCGTGAACGGTTAACAAAAAAGTAGTTAATTGTGTTTGTCAAAGTTTTCAAATGGAAGTTCGCATTAATTTCTCTTAGTAATGGTTATGTATATTATCTAACGAACGGTAAAGTGTAATATGTTAATCACAACGGAGATAAGCAGTTTGAACTTTAGTGTTAGAGTTGAGTTTCGCTGTTGTTGTAAAGCAAATGTCGAGAAAGTATGCTTTATTGTCTAAACAATTTTGCTTTTTTTCTATACGTTTAATCTCTGCTTCAGACCATTACATTTTACACGCTGTGGTAACAGTTATGTGTCAGCTTCTTTCTTCTATGTAAGATCTTGGTATAAAATACAAACATAAATATAAATATAACATAAAAATACAAAGGCTTCTTATGTTAGTGTTAGTTAAAACGGCCATCTTAACATTTTGTCCTCTCCTGCATCAGTACATAATGGCCTAAGCAAGACGATTCTGTCTCACTCCTGTCCGCTTGTACCATGTTAAGGACCGCCAATGTCAGCCAGACTGAAAAATTCACTATGGCTGTTCTGGTGACTTATTTCATCAACGGAATATGAGAATAATATATAAACGAACATATATTATAAAACAAACTCTATAAAGATAATGTCTCTATAAAGATGATGTTATTCTCTACATTTGAACAAAAATATATATGTATACAGATATAAAAGAGCTTTCCTTTTCAAGAACAAGGGAGGGGGGGGGGGGGGGGTGGCGGTCAAACTGTCAATAGATCATATTCAATGTGATTATATCAAGACAAAGTAAAACATAAACAATAACCAAATTAACGATTCTTTCACAGTGCTGTTCATTTACACCCTTCTTGATTCTGACTGAGAAGGTCTAGGCAAAACACGTCTTTACACTGTACATAATAAGAACTTAATTTGCCCCACGTTCTGCGTACCACTTTTACTGTGTTTCTTCTTGTGAACTGAATAGCATCAAGTGCGGCCCACTACGTCAAGCAAGCCAAGTTACACAAGGCTTCTGACAAATAAGGCTTATCTTTTAGTGCCACACATATTTATCCAGACAGGTCTGAACTGTCAAAGCTCCGACACTTATGAAGGCCGCAGATTGATGATCTGGAATCGAAACGGATTCTTTTTCGCACATCTTCTTCAAATTTATCCGCCTTGTTTCATTACAGCTGACACAGGTCGTGGGTCTTAAGAGTAATATGCTCAAGGGTTGGAATACTGGTGACTTTACCGATTAATTAAAAACAATCGTGAAAATGATACATTGGGAAGTACAATGCTAAGTTAGTATGTCTCCGGGCAAGATTATGCGCTATGTTGTTCATTAACAGGGATGGACAAATGATCTAGGATATCAGCTGTCACCATCCAGCTCTTCCCACATCCATTAGAACCTAGTGACTTCAGTTGTTATTTAGTTTGTCCCCAGGCTAGATTATATGTTGTAATATTCTATGCGTCACAATTAGTCTTAGTAAATGGATGGACTGTTCAGCAGTAATACTATTTCTCGTCGAAAATGTGTTTTTTTCTTTACGTATACCATTGAACAAGAGTTAATATACGTGCAGCCTTAATTCACGTGATTTGTAAATCTATGATAATTTTCTGTATGCATTGCTTCCGATTATTCGATCTATTATTACTACATAGCCTCACAATTTAATATCGATACAAATGTTGTATGGTTAAAAAAATTCTGGCATAACTCACACAATTCAGACAGCACATCTGAATTTAACAAAACAATATGGCAAGCAGAAAAGAATCAAACTCAGAAAAATACATTTCGGGAACAATTCGGGACATTTGGAATTTAATATTTAACATGCTTCATTTGCAAGTAATGGCATTTCATTTTCAATTATTTCCAGAAAATAAATGTCTTTGTCAAATCTTAGAAACATGAGGAGCTGTAACGATAATACACTCCAAGTCACCACGCGGTTTACTCAGGCGAGATCTCATGGAATGTCAAATTTTCTGCTACAGCAATCATGGATAGTGTAAAACCCGAACAATATTTTATCCAATAAGAATAATTTCTAAAATATCGAAATGTCATTCTTCAATACTGTACGTTTCATTAATCTTTTAAAAAAGAGAGATTTCTTTGGTAATTCCATCCAAAATATTTTATTCAGCGGTTTCATCGTTCCGTGAAGTAAAATCCGATCAAAGGCTCGCGTTGGGAAATACACAGTGTACTGTCACAAGAGGTCTAAGCGACATAAAAATGTGAAATGAGACGTAATATGTTTATTCCTGCTGTTTGATTTAAATGAAGCTATTTCGCGACTTATGTCCCAAATCCCTAATCGTTTTTTTAGATAAAAGTGTATGCATTCATACACTGCTGTCTTACTTAATGGTATGTTATATAGCTCAACATTTTCGTATTATATAAAAGACGATTACCCGATAAATAGTCTTATATAATGTGAAACATTCTATATCAGTTGGCAGCATACGAGATTTGTCCTTTGTTTTACTTGCGTTATTTCATGGAGGATGCGTGCATACAGTAGCAAGATACGATATAAACTCAAGGTTTATGGGTGGTAAGTTATGCTTATTAACTTCTAAACTGTTGTCAGGAATTAACGCCTTCAGTTGCGTTTAATGTCTAATTTGTTCTCTCAAACAGAATGGAGTATAAAACCATTGCCCCGAGTTTGGGGTAGCATGAGAATGGGTGGAATTAACATTACATAAACACTTGAACTGAGTTATATTTCCCAGTTGGTTGGACACAACACTGCGTAACCAGACGCCCTGGTTAGTTTATAGCCGCCTCAAGGGTAGATTTATCTAGAGCAGGGCACTTCTTATAAAAAATATGACAATAAATAGAAAATAAAAATAACTGTTCTGACCATCTCTTGTTGCAGTATAGGCGACCGGTGATATTAAGTATGATTAAGGAATTTTGCTGTCGCATTGAATTCCGAGGTAAATATATTTCAGCGTTTCGAAAATACGATTTAAAGCTAATGGGGAATACAAGGAATTAAAATGAAGTGCAACGAAAACTGGAATTTAGATTTGATAACTTCTGTCCTTGTAATGGCTTAGGTACATAAGAGAAGTTTTGGGGTGGCTGTGGAGATCGTAGGGTGGTTATTAATAAACCTTAATTATTACGTCAACAATGTCCAAGATAGGTGTAATGCGTACTGGATGTTGTTTATTTTGTAATAACTATACGGAATGCTTAAACGCCATCATACTGCCCTCCTGTTATAATACACGGTAGATTCATAAGAGCAATCGCTTTACCTCTCCAGCACCCAAATATGAAAGAATTGGGTGATGTACAGAAAGAAGTATCTGGATATTGAGAGCAAGGAATGGCCCAAGGCACAACATTTATACTTGACATGCATACACGCTTAAACTGTCTGAGATAATAGCACAATGGATATCAACAATTATTTTGGCATCGTAATCAATCATAAGAATAAAATCTGCGCAAGACATTTTAGTGACACAACTGCCTAAAAAAACCTTTACGGGTTATAACTGCAATTGAATATCATGTGGTTAAAAAAGAGCCGCGCCATATTGCAGCACTAGACTTGATACATTTCGAAGTACCGCACATGCCTAATCCTGTAAGTATGTTAACTTTGCATATACTCACCAGTGTTACTCTAGGGTCCAGTTTTCGTGACACTCAAGACAACAAAAACTTTGAACAGGGATAACAGATTTGCCTAAATTGTTTTTATGATGTCGAAAAACTATACTTTAAATTCACATCTAAGGTAGAACCCTGGGTATATAAAGGCGATTTCCTAACGTCCAAGTGATGAGAATTAAACGCTGTAAATAAAAGACTTTGCATTTAAAGATAATGGAATTGTGATGTAAATCGTTTATGGAACTAGAATGAATGTCGTTCATCACATGACGTGACTTACAGCCATATTAAACATAAATATTGTATAAGAGGTGGCCAAAAATTTGACTCAGCCAATCAAATATAGTCATAAAATAGCAAATGTGAGATTGGCGAGGGATTTTTATTACCAAAACACGTGTGACTCGTTAATTTTAGTACGTGCAACTACGTTTAGTGTTAACTAAAGGGCATGGATTTTTTCAGTATATAGACATGGTTTATTTCGTTTCCTGGAACTATATCCAGCCTGTATTCAGTTGTACAAAATCTTCCGAATCCGCCTTCAGCAATCGTCAAAATAATTGCATGCCTGGTCACGATATATGCCGATTTGATTTCATGGCTGAACACATAAGATTTGAAGAACAAAAATAGAACTATGTCTTTGCCAAAGCCCTAGAGGGAATTTAATTTATCCTTAAATATAATCTAAAACAATGAAGAGAGTGAATGTGGTTTGTGTTCTTCCTTTGCGTTCTATTCACTCTTTTTTTACATTTACTGGTCACTTCAGCTTGTGCAAACCATTAAATCTTCAAAAACTTAATCTTTAAAGAAGTCAAACTTTTAAAGAATAAAATCATTTCTAGAAAATTCGCAGTTTTTATGTAAATTTATCAAAGCGATCACGAAAGGTTACACAAACCTCCTTCTGTAATTGAACCATAATATATAATGGAACCATTGCGGCCATTCTTGCACACCCTTTACATATGCACCAAGCATCAGGTTTTGACTCACAGAGTTTTCTTGCTTGCTTTGGGTTGTACGCCTTAGTTTGGTTATTCACTCATATTACGGTGTTCCAACCCAAAGGGTAGAGGAAACTGATACCAGACAGACTCCATGGAGCAAGAATAGGACTCAACACATGGCGCCACAACAAATCGGTTCCTCCATACCCCTTACCTCAATTAGCACCAAGGCACTGAAAGCCTGTAGATGTATAAAGTAATTGGGCGGTATTATTTACATTATTATTTAAGTGTACGTTTAATATGCCAGTGTGAGCAGCTCTACCGCATCAGGAATAAAAACGTCGTGTTGTTATTGCCTGTAAGTAAAAATTGGAACATGAGCTTGAGGTGTTTTGAGACAGGGTACAGACCGCCTGGGTAAGGTTATCCTCGGGCGTATATCACCTTGTCCAAGTGGCCTCTATCCTGTCTCAACATTGACACCGAGAGTTATAAACTACTTACATAATGACGATATTCCCCACCAGGAATGCTTTTTGTGGCGTATTATGGCAGGTTTAAAACCGAGAATTTACATTCGTGCATGGATTTTAACGTTTATGACTATTGCCAAAATTGCTTGCTTTTGATATTTTTACTGAATCTGACAGCATTTCATTTAAGGTGAAACGAAATTCAACTCCCCCTAGACGTGTTTTCCAGAGCATACAAGATTCAACTCTCATTTTTGTCTTTCTGAAATCAGCACGAATCAATTAAACGATAACTGTAACTCCCATATCTTGCGAGGCACTTTGGTCAGATCGTCTGATGCCTCAATGGGTAAAACCTATGATCGTATCACGTCCTAGATGGTGTGCGCTGTACATTCGACGACTTCCGAGTGCTTGGTGTGTAGGTATCCGTTTGCTGGATTTTGTATATAGTTACAAACGATTGTCTTGAAGAGACTTCTTCTGAAAAAAACTTTGTGTTCCATCTCTGGTGGCTATCAGCTCCATGATGGATTGTAAATGAATTAATGTCAGGATACTCATACATTTCCTGACTATTTGAGTTGAGAATGGCATGTTCTAGTTTTCGGGAGCCCTTGTTTCATTTTGTGCAATGCAAGAACTAGTCGGCGATGTTCATTATGGATATTCTTTAGTGGTTAAGTGATCATTGTCGTGTGACTTGAAAGCAGTCCTTTCATCTGATTGATATTCACAAGGCTTTGACAGGCTAAATGGAGAATAAACAGCAAGGAAAAAAACAACTAAACAGTGTGCATTTCAATGGAATGACAGATGCATAAATGACGGGTAAAGTTTTACTGATATCAAGTAATTATTTGAGTCTGTCAAAGTTTTCAAATTGAAGTTCACATTATTGTCTTTTAGCAATGGTTATGTGTATTATCCAGCGAATGGTAAAGTATAATATGTTAATCACAACGAAGAAAGCTGTTTGAACTTAAGTGTTAGAGTTGATTTCCATTGTTGTTGTAAAGCAAGTGTAAAGAAGCTTGCTTTATGATGGAAAAATATACTTCCTGGTAACCTTAACCGTCTTTCGTCAGCCAAAGCTGACTCCCAATTAAAATTACGGCTCGAGCAACAGAACATCAATTTTTATCATGATTCTAAAAGAAGGAAAAAGTCGACAAATAAACGATTTTACTGGCCACATTTTTCTGTCTGGAATCCATTTTAATTACTATCCAATATAATTAGTGTTTCGGACTTACACGACATTTGTTGCAACCAAAATGAGTACAGAGAAATCGGTTGCTTTATGTGACTTTTACAAAATCATGCCACATTTCCATTCCCTAAGGATACAGGCCAGAGAATTATTAGGGAATATTATTATGATAATCGGAGGTAGGATCCAACTATACATCGTGGAGGGTGGGTATAGGACAAGGGGTATAGATATCTGGTATTTACTCATGGTGAATCTACTGAATTCCGAAGATGTGTTTGATTTGAGTATGTTAACCATACGTAAATGATTACAGTAAAATTATTTTAGACCCCCATATAAACTGACTGAATAAAATAAAACTGTATCAAGGGTCCTTCAACTATATGACGAATTTTTAACAATACGACACTAGCTATGTCCTTACCACAAAACGTACCACAAAATCCGATACAAACTGAAGTCATGAGATGACAAAAACACACACGTGAAGTTTTCCACCATAAACCGACGACACCAATCAAATAATTAAATAAATCAATTATATGGTTTTATGTTTAGGCCATTGTTTATAACCTTCACAAATAGGGCTAGAGTTCAAACTTCTTCAAGGACCAATTCAGGCGGTGACGCTTAACGCGATGTACCATTCTTATCTCGGTACATTTGCAGGCCATCTGAACCATGTTAAGCTTAGAACATACCAAGGAATCAGATTCACAACAGTCATGTGGATGATAACAAATATTCCTGCCTTTTCTCTCGATATAATTTAGGGAATGTCTGAGGCCCAAAGTACTCTGGAGTTGGGTGTGTTCTCACTTATTTAGTTAAACGTCTGCTATTAAATCCTGAAACTGGAGAGTACTTTGACTTTATCTAGGGTGTCTTCGGGCGACATTATTCGCATCACAGATTGACAGTGGGTCAGGTTATCGGCTCTACCAGACAGATGATTTATTGATTGATTAAGGGTTTTCGCTGTAAGTTTCTTTCACCCCCATGACGGTGCCCCAGCCCAATCGGCTAAGAACCCCACCCTAAACGACACTAGCACCGCAAAATACCCCACGGTACATTTACAGGACACCACAACAATTCGGCTTCCTGGTGTCTTTGAAGTTCCAGAGCACAAGAGGCTCCAACCAAAACCCGATTGGTCCAGGACGAGATGATTGTGTTGCCCTGAACTGTGGGTTACAAAGTATTTTAGCAAATGGAAATACAATGGGTCGAAATAGTATGATGTGACAGAGAATGGGATTACCTTCGTTTGTTTATACCACAGATGTTCCTTACAAGCAGCATTCCCCGTGGCAGTAAGCATGGACATAACACTTGAGTAAATCAAAAACTTCAATACGCGTCTGTGTGCCTATGGCACACCGGCAATCTGTAGACTTCGTTTATTGGTACATTTTCTATACTGACAATAGAAATCAGTAAAACGTTTAATCTTGCAGCACACAATAAATACATATTGTATTTCATATTGAAAAATATTGAAAAATATTATATCGATTGATTTATCCAGCGGAAAAAATACAACTTTCTAAAGCCATTAGTGGATTAATTCGATGCACTTAGGTTGTCAAAATAAGTGTTCGACAGTGCTTCCTAAATCAGGGAATCTACATGCAACCATGAAAAACGATAAGGTAAGATGAGCTGTTGAAAATACGTAATTTGAAATCCTTAAGTGCTGTCCCAAGGAATCTGTAACATCTAGTGTGTTCACAGCGCATGTCTGGATGTTAATTGCAATGCTTGTGTTTTTTTTATTTCTTGTTATTTTTGTGTGTTTTATGTGTGTGTGGGGGGGGGGGGGGAGATGGTTGACTCAAATTGAATGTGC
>JAVFBZ010008733.1:0-12165 GCA_032466195.1 Katharina tunicata
TCCCTGGTGGACTAATGTTGTATGGTTTTAACATCGACTCAAAATAAAGTTTTCTTATCTTATCTTATCTTATCTTACACAGATATATAATAATAGTAAAGGACTAGGCGGATTTAGCGGCTTGTTACGGTGGACATCTTCTTTTAATTCATATGCCTACAGTTGTCACATTACATACGTATGTAATATTTAGAGAGACAGTTGTGTCAGTCATATTTTGCTACTCATAATGTTGAAATCCTTTTCTGATAATTCAACTTTATGTAAAGAACATCATCAATAATATCTCGTTTCTCGATAAGAAGAACTTACCACCAGCTACGCAATATAGTACACCAGGGGGAATAGTATTGCTTGTTTTATGTCACAAGCCATTACTTTACAACATTAACACAATGTTAGATTTGACAGCTAAATATCACAGGCTTTTACACAATCGCTGTGAACCTGTGCGTTCAATATCCAGTAAATGTTTTTAGCCTGATAACATTACTGACGTCATATTTGGCAGTAGTTTTATTTGTTTGTTTTTTTATTTTTTTTATTTTTAAAAGACGTTAAGTGGGTTTTGGTGTAAAATACATTTAATTGACTTTTCTTAAGTAAATGATCTTTAGAACTTAATTTCTTCAAATTTCTTCAGATTTGATAATCAAACCAAGGTGAAGAGAGTTTAATTTTTTAATTGCCCTAACTACATTAATTGAATCCATTAGAAAAACTGTTATACGATAAGAATATAATAAATGCTGTTAGTTCCATATGACAAATACGCATGCGCGAGGCCGTTATGGTCTCGTAATCGTCAGCTATGTGGATTTAGCAGTGTGAAAAGGTAGTCTTATGAGAGATATAACATACTATCCTTAGAACTGTGTTTGAAGGTGTGGATTTCGGGCTATTTAGATTTTTAGACAAAAATGCTTGTACAGTATATAGTTGTAAATAGTTGAAAATAGACAAGAAACAACTTAACAAGAGGAATTGTATCTGACAAATCTCTACTCTTTTTTGCCATCTAAGCTCAAATACCAGGCCAGTATCACAGTTAATCAAGGCATTTAACACCTGTGGAGTCAGCTGGGCAAGGACTGTAACTTACAGTGTTAGGCTACCATAAAATTAACATTTAAGCTCTTCTCCTCAGCCTAAATAAAGACTTGATAGTAGCCCGACAATTGCTGTAAGACGGATTTGGTAATACTCAAATCTGTCAAATAATTTACTTAGTAAATAAGTCAGCCTAATTCTCCTGCTCAAAGGATGTCAGCTCGACCTTCGATATAAAGTATTGGGTCAAGTCTATGACAAAACTTACATATAGGCCTATATATAACACCCTAAATGCTCAACAAATTCGACCTTCACCACTTAACAAACCACGTGTTATGCCAATACTTAGAAGTGAAGAAAATTCAAATAGATAAATCAACAAAATGAGTGACAACAAATGCCGGTATTACCTTTATCTGAGGTACGACGACACTGTTTTCGTTTGGAGTTAATGTAGAGGTTGCCGCTAGTTTAGGGTTATGCATCAACCAAACTGAACGAGGAAGTAAACGTTAAAATAAAGTATGTCGAGGATATTGTACGGCTAGTTGGTTGATTGGTTGTTAACGACTTGCTCATGGACATTCACCCAACAGCTTTGAAGATATGACTCAAACGTCTAGGTTATATTCGGGCCACTACTGACTCAGCCTTAACTTGAACAACCCCACGAATCCGTGGGGGTACGGACATTCCCCCTGTCAAATTCCCCCCTGTCAAAGTCCCCAACCCAACCCCTCTCAAATTCTCCTCCTGGACGTTCCCCCCCCTCCCCCCCATGTCCCCCCCCCTAATATTAAGAAAATTCTGACAAGGAAAATGGATTATTGAAGTTTTTTTTATGTAAACACATTTTAAGGTTTTGAGACATGTATGTAAACTACATATGGCTAGATTATGTAATTTATTTCTTATTGAAACTTAGGAATTAGACAACATATTAATTATTTGTCATTGATTTTTACTCACTCAGTACTCACTTAATACTTGCTCACTCATCACTATACTTGTTGACATGCTTTACTCTGCATATGTATATATTCGGTTATCAGTTTGTTGTACATCTAGTATTCCATTGGTATATCTACATTTTTATTTATACTATGGCTTTGACTACCAAAAAAACAACAACTTTAAAAATGCTTGTAAAATTGTTTAGAGAAATAATAAAACGTGACTGAAGGGCTGCGAAATCCACACACGGGAAGCGGCCCTACAACCACAACTTCAACAACTTGTACTTCAATTGGTTTGATAATGATGTTAGAATCGACATCGAAACGTCACCAGTAAAAAAGTTGTTGTCCATAAGGAAATTATTAACTTAGTAATACATGCATGTCTCAAAACCCTAAAATGTGTTTTTGCCTACATAAAAACCTTCAATTATACATTTTTCTTGTCAGAATTTTATGGACATATTAATATTAGGGGGAAAATTACAGGGGGCAGGGGGAATGTCTAGGGGGGAATTTGACAGGGGGGGGGGGGGGGGATGTCCTACCCTAGAATCCGTGTCCATATCAGAAATACGTATCTAGTCTGAAGTCTAAATAATAAACTTGATATAGTGAACTAAACTCCAATAGAGATCAATTACCTTAAGCTTCACAGCGATAATAAACCACCGATGAAAATGTTTATTCATGTGCTTTTATATAAATTGAAGGTTAATCAAATTCAGACGCGACAGTCTCAAACAAAGAAAATGATATTGTGAGGCTAGGAAGTCCATTTGGCGAGGCCTAATTCTTTCCTGTCTAAAATCGGATCACATGACCACATCAGAACTTTTCCTGACCTAGTTTTTCTATGTTGTCAGCTTATGTTCATTTTGCTATCGTGTAGTATTTGATAATTTATTCAGCTCTTAAACAATGTTAATAAAATTACTTACATTTCTTAAAATTGGGCACCTTCGATTCCAAGCGTTTGACTTGAATCTTATCGAAAATATGTATGGTGACAGATATGTGCGCAGTGGTAAGGTCTAACTGCGCCGGAAAAACCTCTGTGTACAGTACAAATCTCCAATCAAACAAACAAAAAACAAATCACTAGGCATTAGTTGGAATCTTCCGCGAGACTTGACCTGTAAGTTCAGACGACTGAGGAGTTTTTTAGGATGACGGTAGAACGAACACAAATTTTCATCCTAAACTAGGTCCTGATGAAACAGAGACACATCTGTCCAACGGGAAGTGGTCGACTACTATTGCAAAAAAAAGTGTGGAAACAAATAAAGTCAAAGCTCGTTAGTCTTACTTCTTGCACAGGATGTGATCTGCCGACTTAAAGTGCCCTTCTGCTTCAAAAAGACAAAATTCTTCCGTCAACATTTGTTTGTCGCTGTGTGTACTAACGTAGACGATTTGATAAGTGGTCATCTATATATGAAATTACCATTCCGGCTTCTAAGCATAAGTATGGTGAACAAAAACCGCCATCTCGGCAAGCACATTTGATTGAAACCTTTGTTTGCTTTTATTAGAATTACCATTTACCGTTTGTTTGCGCCTTACGCCGTACTCAAGGTTATTTTACTCATGTGGCGACGTGTCAGCCAATGGGCGAAGGAAAGATTTTAGAAAGAATTTTTTTCTAGGCGAAGACTTAAAGCGAACAAACAGTTTAGTATTAAGTTCTATGCCCGAAACTTAAAAGATGAATTTTGTCGTAGTATAATTTGGCATGACTGTATAGAGCGATTGTTCAGGTAGCAAGTTTAAACTTGCAACAAAGACTTACTTAAATCAACAAAAACACTCCGGCAATCTTGGTCAGCTTCTCAGCATAAGTATGGTTAACCATAACCGCCATCCCTGCAAGCGCAGTTAATTGAATCATTCATTTGTTTGCACAACGGGTTCTTCTGAAATGTAGTGAGATTTGCTTTATATTTTTGTTTGTTTATTTGAGAAATTACACTGTACTTAAGGTCATTTCACTCATGTGACAGAGTTTCATCCAGTTGGAGAAGGAAACAACCTAATCCACTCAGGCAACACAAAAACACGCCACAATACATTTGCAGAACGAACAATAATACACCAGAACAAATCGGCTTCCTGATGCCCCTTAACTCTGTCATCACCAGGCGATAAGAAGTTGCCAACCAACGGCCAACGTAATATTTGGTAGAATGCAATTAAATATGGGGCATATGAAGTCGATCTGTTGTGAATCCTCTTTTGTAAATGTTTTTTTTATATGTCTTCCGTGTCGCCAGCGTTGTTCAGGGTGTATCCTTCAACGATTACTCTGGAACGCCGTCAAACATAATAATAATATTATAATAATATATATATATTTAATAGCTTTAAGGAAAGATTTTGGAGATAAATATTTTTATCTTCTAGACCAAGACTAAAAGTGATCAAACAATGTATAATTTGATATGTCACAAAGATTTGAAAATAATTCCAATTGTGAAAAATCTAGTTGTGATAGAGGTAAAGAGACTGTAAGAAGCGAATAGTCTGGTAACGAAAAACAACTTGCAACAAAGACTTACCTAAAGAAGCGCTGGAAATTGGTGGATAAATATGTACAACCTGCGTTGAAAAGCAAGTTGCAAAAATATATATGAGCTGAAAATATATATGCGCTTACGCTAGATAGCAATTATTCTGCAATAATCACGAGCCAAATGGTCGACTTTGTCTTTCATACACGCCGTATTGTTAGATTAACTACACCAGGCCAAGAGAAGTTGTGCAATACTCATATATAAATGTCCTATATTTTTTGCCCGGGAGTTGTTTGTGTCGATTTGTAAAGCACAGATGAAAAGTGTGTCAGGATTGAATAGGCCTACAGAGCGTCACATGCTGTTTACAAATGAAGTTTGAGGTCAATAGTCCTGTATATAATGATTTTGTTGTAAAGCTCAGTCAATGTTCAAGTTCCAAGAACTTCACTATTTCAGTGTCAACATTTAAAACATACTTTGCAAGTCTAATTTGAAAGTCCTTGATGAATACATTCATAGCTCTGAAATTTGGTTTGGTACATAATCCAAATACTGCAATGGGCAAAACTGAAGGATATGAATTGCTATCAACTTGTCACCCCCTTTTACACAAGCAACCGTTTTTGTTTTAATAAAATTCGTGAAATCTGAATGCAATTATCAGTGGCTGCGGGGATCGTGGGGTGTTTTTTTACGAGGTTTCTTCTGGCTTTTCTACCAAACACCAGCTATAAAAAGTCAAACAACTCAATAAATAAATCAATGAATTATTGATATTTAATGTGATAGAAGTCATATCGCTTGGATATGCTAGTTGTTACTTGCGAGGGCCGTTCGATGACTGGGTGGGCAGTAACTCGCCTGCAGTCAGGTCTGTACAGTAAACTGGGTAACCTTATCAAAATTTTAATTACAAAAAACATTTTACCTATATGTACATATGACACTTTAACCCTGGCTGACGTCTTGAACGATCAATAATTTTTGTACGATGTATTGTGAAACGCTCGCCTGCCAATTTTAGGTGTTGAAGAAAATTTTGCATTTCGATTAAACCACTGGATATCATCGTAAACATATAAAGATTTTATTACGTCTAACAGCAAAAAATGTCGACTTTTAGCCAAAATAATTAATAGACCTACTATAAATTAGTACCAAATAATGCTAAACTGATCTCAGGCTCACAAGATGTCCCAATCTAAGCTTGGCATTTTATCTCCGATTCCACCGTTTGTTCGTGATTCCAAAAAGCGAAAATACATTCAACTATATAATTCAGAATACACAAAGATTTTTATAATCGCAGGTTCCACAAATCCATGAAAATATAATAATAATAAATATCGTTCATAACGAAATTGTTGGGAAGAACCTAATTGGCGCGCCGATACCTAAGTGGTGAAATCTCGCAATAGATTCACGAAGAATATTAGAATGAACCACACCTAAGTAAACTCACTGAAGTACCGGGGTTTGTACGTTAAAATGTTTTCTATCAGATACATAACTTTATTTACATCTGCACAGGTTCACATTTGCTATTGTTACATTTTAAATAATTTGGATTATTTAATATGCAAGAAATACATAAATAATACATGATATAACCAGTCCACCATGCTTGTTACTTACGGTATATCAGTTTAATGGGCTTTCATTGGAAAACTAGAAATCCTACACAAAATTAATAGCAGTTTTGTTAACAACTCAGTAGGGTCTATAATTCCAATATGGCTTTGATTTTTTAATTTACCTCCCCTTTAAACTAGGTCATGTTTAGTTGAAAAAGAAGTTCAGATAAAAGGACACCCTTCACTGGAACAATTGGGTCTGGAAAACGGTTATTTGTTTTTGACATAGATTGATAAAAAAGAGTAAATTCCACTATATTTTACATATTATATTTTGTTTAAAAGATCAAACTGGATGGCCGTGTTTTAGTCCATATGACCTAATATAGTTTCATGTAAAAAGTAGTTGACAAAAATAGTTTAAAAAAAAAACAAAAAAACAATTTGAACCTGAAGTCCGAAAAAATAATATTTTATGAGATATATTTTGATAATTTTCCGAAAACACTTTTTTTTTTACAGAAAAAGTGGCGAAACGTACAAACAGTCTGTTGAGGGTCCGAGAAACCGTCATATACTATTATTCTTTAAAACTTCAAATGAACACGTATTGTGTGCAGACTGTGTTAACTTTTTTAGGACACACTTTATAAAAAAGGACATTTTTTTTTGGCAATACTTATTCGCTCATTGATCAATAAGACAGATATCAGTGTCGATAAAAAGGTTGCATTCTGGGATTTCGGGACGGTAAACAAACCGAAGACCTACTTTTTCTACTGTACAAATCCATGTAGAAAGGGCAATGGGTATGATGATTTTCCCTGTCGGTAAAGGCAGATTTTAAAAACAGATTGCGACAAGGAAGATAATAATTTTCGCTACATAAATGATGAGCTGTCATTGTGAAAGTTTGGTGCTCACACGAACTGAAATCTTTGATTTTGATACAATTTTTAGACAGATAATTGAACATTCCTAATAGGCCGAACAATATCGCCGCTGTAAAATCTTCAGGAACAACTGTAAGCAATTACAGAAGAAAAGATTCCAAACTTAATCTCATATCAAGCCCTTACTTAAAATGTCTCTTATTAATCGACTTGCCACTTAGGATCCGAATCTTCAGTTACATTGTTAAAAGGCAAGATACAACACAGTGGTAATGTCATTAAACACCATATCTAGTTGTTACTAAAACTGCAAGTACATTTTTTGTAGGATTGCACAGCTTCTAGTGAAAGTCTCTTAAACTAAACAACTGTAAGAAAAAAGTATGGACATCTCATTTACATTTGCTGTAGTGACCATGTCGCCGAAGTACCGGGGTTTAATGTAAGTTAAAATGTTCTCTTTATATAAAATACATAACTTTATTTACATTTGCACAGGTTCACATTTGCTATTGTTGAATTTTAAATAGTTTGGATTATTTTTTCTGCAAGAAATATATAAATAATACATGACTCAACTAGTCCATCATGTTTGTACTTACTGTAGACAATTTAATTGGCTCTCAGTGGAAAACGAGAAATCCTACAAAAAATTAATATCAGTTTTGTTAACAACTTAGTAGGGTCTATAATTTGACATTGGCTTTGATTTTTGTTTACCTCCCCTTTAAACCAGTTCATCTTTAGATGAAAAAGGTGTTCAGATCAAATGATATCGATCGCTGGACTGATGGAAAGATAATTAATGTGCCTCCAGTTCTAAGTATGACAGCCTGGAGATAGTTTGAAACATACCGCATTTAGCCAGAGGGCGTGCGAGTTGTGTTAACTTCTTTTAGAACACGCTTTATAAAAAAGGACAATTTTGTACAATACTTATTCGCTTATTGAATAATAAGCCAGATAGCTGTGTCGTTTGATAGTATAAGGGTTCGTTTTATTGTTCAACCTGTATTCAAATATTTTCATTTTTATTATTTTCCTTTTTTAAGTGAATAATTAGCTGTTACTTGTTGTTAAGCACTAAAAGTTAACCAGATTTATCTTTCGGGTCGATGTTGACTTTTTACAAAACTACTATTTGGTAATGGTTTAATTCAAAAGTGTTTACAAATTACTTCCCTTTAAATCATAGATTTAAAATATCACTCTCACTGCATTACCAAGCTTACTTCCCTTGTCGCCCGTGGTATATTTCATTACAATAACAGCGAATGACGGTTCAAATGCACTTAAACTAATAATAATTTAATATCAACACAACAGTTTGTCTCTGGTAATACCAGATTTGGCTAATTAATTAAGAAAGTAGTCAAAAGAATGCATTTTCATGATAAATATTTTTGCAAACACTTCCATATAAAGTCACCAGTTAGTCATAAGTCCCAGTTGTTTGGTCGCTATAACTTAGCCTTAAATTAAGTGCCTTGTCACCTAACAGACAACCATCCACATATGAAAGAATGTTACGGTAAGTACATGTAATAACTTACCATACATATTTATATGATATGTTATATTCAAATCTTTATTCAGTTAAATAATATTATATTTAACAGTATTTAATAATTGTTTAACATTTACTTTATAGACTATTCCGAGTTGCTGCTGATCGTGAAAGGTTCTAGTTCAACCCGACCAACGTACAAGTCGACTTTGAGAAGGCCTTCCACAACGCAGTCAATGTTATTTTACTGGCTGAAAACTTTTTTGTTTCCATTTACCCAGTGTACCCGGCGTAACTGTATAAAACAGTGGCTTCAGGGGCGTCTAATCTTGTTGAAAGGGCAACTGACTGGAGGAAACATCTGCCTCGTAGAATTTGCAGATAGAACATCTTTCTTGTTCTATATTGGGATAACTAGAGTAAATAATAGCGGTTAAATTCTATTAATCCCTCCATTCTGTGATATTTTTCACATCTCTTTGAGTCACGTTTCACCAACCTGTGATTTCAAATTAGAAAGTTGGCGAAATGAGACGTCACTGAATAATTCAAATTTCAATTTAACACAGAATAATAAAAAGCTATTTCCAGAACCGGGAATGTTTTTATTTGAATCGTGTTCTGTTGCCAATAACACGGAAGCTTTAAATAATTTGAAAAATGGATCTCGTTGACAGATGATATCTGAATTTTTCCTGTATCTAAATCTGGTTCTATTCATGCTTTGAACATTATTAACTCTGTACTCCATTGTTTCAGTAAAGTTTTTGAGACAATAGCTTCGAAACAAATGACTGAATATTTAAGTCATCATTTTATATTTCATAATAATCATTTGGGCTATCGCTCCAATCAATCGACAGTACGCGCGTTAATTTCCCTATACGAGTAGTCTAAACTTAGGCCTACTACTGCGAAAGACAACAACAAGCACTCTTTATCCGCGTTTGTAGAATAACCTAAAGCATTTAATACCGTGGACCAAAACACATTTTACCTAAACTTGACTACAACGGTTTGTTATCCAACAATTGGGTCAAGTCATATTTACATAATAGAACACAGTATATGTGTCACTAGTGCATTAAATAAAACCTGAGCTGCTAAAATATATGAGAGCCACAAGATTCAGTTCTGGGACCTTTCCTTTTTATCTTACATATCAATGACTGGTTCAATTACATACACTTTAGAGTAAGGTGCGCAAACGTCTTTTACGAAGATTTTTTCTAAAGTCCCTACGCTTTAGCGTGGTGATATTTATAGCAAACGATAATAATGCTACACAATCTAAAAATGATAAATATTCAATATATTGTCCGGTGGATACATAACGTCATTTTAGACGATATTTAGCAAATGCAATTTAGTTTAAAAATATGTGTTATAATAATATTAGCCGATTACGCAACTTATAAGTTGGGGTATACTACCCTTCTATTTTTAGATGATACTGGTTTAATTGCAAGTGACAATTGTATTGACAATCTATATAATGAAATTAATGTTAAACTTGTTTATATCCAACATTGGCTAAGCTAGTAACAAGCTTTCTTTCAATGTCAAAATAAACTTCATGTAAACCTATATGTATGTCCAAAATTAGAAGCGTAAAAGATAATATCGACCACATCCAAATATATGGTAAAAATGTAGATTAGGTTCATTTTTTTTTTTTGGTGTAACCATAAACAATAAATTGACATGGACCACTTACATAAAGTAAATAGGCAATGTTATATATGCTCGAAATATAGGTATTTTCAAATATGTAGATCAAACGTTTAAAAAACTGCCTGAAACACAAAATTTGTTTGATTCTATATTTTGCATTCATATATTCATTCCTGACTTGTTGTAATCTTGTTTGGTGTAATACATATAATACTCATCTCAATCTTCTAAATATTATTCAAATCTTAGCTATCAGAATTATCTTATTCCCAGGTAGTCTAGAACAGAACCACCCAATCTTTGTCTAATATCACCTAACCTTTATAAATAAAATTCAGATCTCCCATAAATTTATATTCCAACAAGACTCTATACCCATTTCAATACAACCTTTCTTCACAATAGACGTCAGTCCCCACGCGACAAGAACATCGTCTCTTGATCTATATAGACCTTATTACAGAACAAACTCAACATTAAATACTCTAAGGATTAAAGGACGTTTACAATGGAAAGCATGCCCAATGACTTGAAACATTACCATTCAACTTCTCGTTTCAAGTCCAAATTTGTTTTTTTCTACAAGAGATAATATGTACCGATTAAGCATCCATGCTTTTTTCGTCTTTCTGGTTTTTTTTGTGTTAAATGTAAATAGCACCAATAATCCACAATTTTATCAATTTATTCACCCAATGTCTCAAATAACAAACCTATTGATCATGTGTAATATAAAAGTTCATTTTTGCAAGTGTCCGTGCAAAAGCTAATGGGATATCGAAAGCCCTTTCAGGGTGTATTCGCCCGACATATCAAAGTCTATATATATATCTTATTTGTATGATTTGATTATGTATTTTTACATTCAAGCTGTTCAGTTTTACGGTGAATAAAATAGACAAATACAAAAATCAAAACATCTCCAATTTTACAACCATTAATTTAAGCTGTTTTTCTCATATCTCTCTCCCATACTGATCCATATCCTAAACGATAATCGAACTAAATAATAAATCATCATGTATGTGGCCAGCACATATAGTCACTTGTTGATAACTCTCTGTATTTCGTGAACAGCTTATCTAAGCCTCTAATTACTACAGTGCATACAGGCAATGTATCAATTCTTCTCTGTCGATATACGCCCCGAATAGAAAAGCAAATCACCTGTTTTTGGTAATCGACCATATAGTCAAAGTCTAGTTAGGGCTTTTGTTTATCTTCCCCGAAGCCCGGATGTGACATGCGCACTCGACACTCCTGTATAGTTTATTGTTATCTCGTTTGTTAACGTGCTCTCTCAAATACTTTAGTTTTAGTAGTTATGTTTATTCATGTATATATTTGATGTGTGGTCGGATTGAACTTCAGTATCCAGTTTGTTTTGGTTTGTTTTTCTTTAATTCTTGTGTGTCTTTTGTGCGATAAAATTCTATAAAAGTGACAAACCAAGGGCAATCGAGTATTGAGACGTAAGTGGCAAGTTATTATAGTTTGTGTAGAACTAATGTTTATGTAAACTTATTAGCAGTTACTGTCCAAGCAAATATAAAAATTGGTTGGTATGTCATGTTCTTCTATACGAAAATGTCTATGTCTGTCTATCTGTCTGTGATTGCGTGTGCGTTAGAAACTTTATAGGCAAGTAAAAAAGTAAAAAATAAGTTTGTGCAAACAATGTATAATTCCATTGCTGGTATCAGTGGCAGCCTGATGATTGATTGATTGGGTGATGTTTTGATTGACTGACTGATTGATTGATTGTCAATGGAAATCAGTCTGACTGCTTCTGTTTAAAAATATGATTTCTGTTTCGATACATAATAACCCGTGTTAAGTATTATGTGTATCAGTGTAAGACAGTCAACCATCAGAATAATTTGCTGTCATGGTTCTTTAAAAAATAATTCTGACCGGGGATATTTATCATTTTGGAGTTTGCCATACAGTCAAAGCTCTTTACTCGGATTCCAGAGGCAAAAGAGTAAACGC
>JAVFBZ010008766.1:0-12163 GCA_032466195.1 Katharina tunicata
TGTTAGCGTGTGTGTGTAAATGTGGGTGGCAGAATTGTTTGTTTGTGTGTGTTAGCGTGTGTGTGTAAATGTGGGTGACAGAATTGTTTGTTTGGGTTTATGGGGTATGGTTATTGGGATTGCTTTTTTTCCGTCAAATTATGAACGTCATCATTAATGTTGATTTCCGAATATAAGTCAACAATTTGATCATATGATTTCCAGCGTTAACTTATCAAAACTCTTTTCTTCTCCCTGAGCGTTCATAAAGTCGGTGATATTTTTAACGAATGGGTCTCTTTCAAACACTGCTTTCTTCCTAATTATGCGCCTACAATTCTGTCCCTATTTCATAAACTTCGTTGTTTCCATATACACGATAGGCCTGCCTGCATGGCATAGGTCTTTGTTAGCATTCAATTTAAGTTTTAAAATAAAATGAAGGGGAAGGGCACATTGGACAGAAAGAGCACATTTTTTAGTTTGTTTGACGATATACGGGGTACCGGCTAAATAAAAGTGGTGGTTCAATAGAATAAACAAGTGACGTACAGAAGGGTCCTGAAAATACAATATATATATTATGTAGGCACGACGAGCTTTCTGGACAGAAAACTTCTCTGCTTCTTACAAATGTCGTTTGTAATTATGTATTAAGTTCTTCATACGATTGAAAGGGCTCTGTTGTCGGTGATGTGGGCATTTCCAGCACGTCATCACTGTGTTCACACGTTAGCATTCAAAGGTTATGGTGAGCCCGCAATGACAGAAAGTCTTAATTCCCGGGTAAGTGGTTGGCCAAGGCGCCGCTAATGGCTCTGTCCACTTGACTTCCTTAGCTGGCATTTTGAGTGTCGGGTTTACTGTACCCTAACAAATGATTTCCCCAAGGTTTTAATCAGAAGACGATGAAACACGAACAAAAGTAAAGGTTTTTCTGTTTCCCTATCAATTGAGTTCGGTTCAGTAGCAGTGGTTAGTTTATTGGAGATTTCAGTGCGGATTTAAGTGGACCGCCCGTGGGTGTTTGACTGTCGTGTCAGAGTTACACGAAACCTCAGCTGATTAGATTTGTGAATATCCGTTAGTTATTAAGTAAACAACGTCTGGTGTAGTATATCTTTGTCGATTAATACTTGATCGAGAGCGCGCGTGGGGAACTGATTCCACAGACAACCAATGGATAGACTTGACCTAAACTGTAGAATACGCTAGTTTTCCACGCCTACACCTGACCATTTACATTCAAAGCAACTCTCAGAAGTCCATTATTCGTATAAATTGTAGAGAGTCCAAGACACATCCTCTTGTCAGACACGGTAAGTTTTTCTTTTTGTGATTTCAAACGCATTTTGTTTCAGTACAGTTTTCTTTAAACCGAACTTCAGTTGATAAGAGTGCCACCTAGAAGTTCCGTTCGGGCACATAATGTTTAAGTTATAACGTATCTCGCAAAAATGTACATTGATAGCTTTAGGGACTGAAACTGTGCTGCAAATGTTACGAGTACAAGTTGCGATCCACCTGCCAATTTTACATTTGTATGCAGGTATGTTTCTACCTATCATTTGTTTCATTCTAGAATATATCAAGCCGCGAATGAGTTTATTATTTGTTTAAGTTTGAGAATTGTTTCAAACCGGTTCATATGACACTTCTTTACCACGTTATGTATTTCTCTATTTATCTCCAAAGCTGCCAGAGAGAGTTAGCATCTTTGGAACATGAGCATTGTTTCATTACTGAGTATAACTGTGTTCCTCAAAAGTGTTAATACCAATTATCTGTTACGGTTGTTCATTGATTTTTATTGACTCCATTCACGCAGTGTTTGTTCATATCTGCTATATGATTATTTCAGTCGATCGGCTGAAGGGTGGTTTTCGGGGGCTCTTTTTATTATAGACGCCTAATGGTAGTAATGCTAATGGTTTAATCTTCTTTGGACTTTGAAACTGATCGGAACTAGTTCTCACAGGGCATAACTGCAACACATGCATGGTAGGCATACCACAGTAAGGGTCTTGATAAACTCTTCATGTACACGATACCTTATGATACAATTGCTATTTTCTACTATAGAAGACTCAATGTACGTTTTGTTCTTCTTGTTCAGATAAATTTGATCCATTGTTTAAATAATTAGGCTTGTTGCACGTGTGTATATATATATGTGCACTTCATAAAGCCGATGGTACACGGATCAGTTTCCAGTTATATAGAATGAGTTTGGTTGATTCTCTGATTTGGAGTTGTTCGGTTATCGCACTCAAAATACGGCGTACCAACCCAATGAGTGAAGTTAACCACCCTAAACAACACTGGCAACAAAGACAAAACAACAAATTTACACCAAATCTGCACCCTGATGCCCCTTAGCACATAGAGCACCAGGGCAAAGGAAGCTCTCGTTCTCCGCTATAGAATAACCATTTACAGTCAACATCCTGTTATATCAGGGCTTTGGTAGCCTTTTAGTCACCAGCTAATATGGACACGATAATTATTTCCAAGGAAAATGGAGTGAAGAACAGCGTTCTCAACAATGTAAAGTATGCTTTCTCGAACTCTAGATATCTTTGGCTTCAATGTTACTTATATTTCTCCCTCTCTATACTGTTTTTCAGAGCAATGAAGGCGCCGGTGCTATTCACGGTTCTACTATCTCTCACACATCTCTATATATTCACAATAGAAGCGCTACCCCAGTGGCGACCGCAGGGCAGGTTTGGTAAGAGATTAGACCCTATCTTCAGTCTTCTCTCTCAACTCGACTCACACGAACATGAAGGTAAGAATCCATTGACTGTTACAACCAGATTGTCAAGTAGGAAGATTAGTTACAAGTTAAGCCTCTTAATTCGAACCTTTACAGGTTTTAACTGTTAGAGAGTTACAGTTTACTCTACTCCGTTCTAGCCTGTAGAACCTGTATATGTTTGTTGAAAGTTTTGATATAACACCAGTTTTCACTCGACTTAGTACATTACCAAACTAGTAGATATAAAGATTATTAACCTGCGTACTGGCTCACCTGGGCATAGCTTCTGACGGGAATTTGTGTCAGAGGATACATAGTTCCTTTCAGACCCTACATTTCTCCACAGATTGTGTGGCGAAAAGGTATTAAGTGTTTGCGCTGTTTGCGATATCACGCAATAGTTTTGATTGATAAATACGACCACCACCCAAAGGCTAACCATAAGCTGTTTTGCAATTTGGTACAAAAAATATAAAGGTTTCCTGTATTTTAATATTGCCTCACACACACTTTTGGACCTGGGGACAGTGTAAGATGTACGCACCACCAGCCCACCACCGTTAAGATTAACCGTTTACTGGCTAAAGCCACCCATACCTCCGTCTCATTCAACTCGATTCACAGGAAGGGATAGCTTACTCACTTATTCGACATGCAAATCTTCATCCGTTCCAGGTGCCACAGTATGTTACAAATTGATACAGATCAAGCAAGACATCCAACTTCATGGCATATCAACTTAGTAAAAAGAAAATATGTATTCCTCTCTTAAATACATAGCATCTATCTTGATTTTGAGAATAAGATCTACACAAATGAGTATATTAGTTCGGTTTATTTTCCCCAAATGAATAATTAACAACGCATAACAATTAGTTGTTATCTGAATTCGAATGATACGGCTTTGACTTAATTTAGCACAACGGGTTTGAATTTGTGTTATAAAATGCGCCGGTTCAGGACCATTTTCTTAAAGATATTTTAGCATTTTTTTAAAGCTAAGAAAAATGTGCCTTTAAACGTCAAACCTCATGCAGTTCAAAAGCAATAACATATTTCTGATACAAACCTGATAATCAGTTGTCAAAAATGCTCATTATTTTGTTTTACATTTTAAGCTTTAATTGGAAACTAAGATGCTGCAATTTACGTATTTAAGCTAATTTGCATCCGAACCCAGGTCAACACTCAGAGCTACTTTTGAGAAAATGTTATTTGATAAAAAATAAAATAAAACATTGCAAAATAAAATTGTCGTCTTGAACTATAAGGAATAAAATATCATAGGATAATTTTAGGTCGTATAATTATTTTTTCCTAAACAGTTGCATGCTTAACGATGGCTTGAGGGAACCATACACTACGGAGGACTATTAATAAGATATATTGGGATAACAGTTTTCAGTGGGATGTACAAAGATGGTATGAGAAGTTTCGTGAAACATTAACATACTTCTTATTCTTTACTCAGATTTAGAAAAGGATAATTACGAGTCCAAGGATTTCCAGGACACAATCCAGGTTAAAATCCCCACAAAGTGGTGTGTACAACTAACAGGTGGAAGAATACGATGCATCGGGTGAGTATTATCTTGTGAGAGAACGCGTCCTTTAACATGAGGGACCGCGACCTTCATAGAAAAAATACCCTGGAACGGTCTATTTCTCGCCATGAAACACGATATTTATCAAAATGATAGTCAAGATACGCGATATCGCTTCGGATTAAAGAGCATTATCAAAAGCTGAAGGGAACTAATTAATATTCTTGACTTGTTGGCTATTGTGCACTTGACCTTAATGAATTATATTAACCTCTATGAAGAACCATTTGAATTTGTTCTAGATTTAAATAATAATGTCGACCAGCAGAGGATAAATGTTATCAACAGATCCGTTGTTGTAATAAAACATTACTCATGTTAACTAATTTGCCTTTGCAGTGGGAGAAAACGTCGGTCACTAACGGTGGACGAGTTGAGCGAACCTGTTATGTGATGTGGCCTAATTTATGTTCACAAATGGGGCATCGTAAAACACGACTACGATGTGAACAGAACACTGTTTTACAAGAAACAACATTCCAAAGGCGATAACGTGCACTTCTACTCTTCAACAGGACGGTGATCATACAATAAACGTTTCTTCTACTTTACGATTGGCTTTATATCCTTTGTCATACCAAAAGTCGAACACACAGCCATATATTGAGAGTATATTTATTTCATACTAGAAAATTTACTGTCCTTTTAAATTAGTCAAATAAATAATATACAATAAATACAAGAAAGCCTTCAGAGGTAAGTTCTAAATACGTCAATCTCTACTTAGATTGTGCCGTTGATAATAATATATTGAAAGCAACAGTTATCTTGTATGTCTATTCAATAAAATCAGTTACTTTTAATCTTCTTTAAATGGGCTTTACTTTTGACAGGAAAAAAGTTTTTAAATATTTGGCAACTGGTGTCCCCATTTGAACAAACCTGCTATTTGTCGGAATGCCATGGACAAGGCTGAATTATCCAGACATATTAACGATACTTGTTTCATATGCTTGAAGTTATTGAACTTGTATGAGTGTATGTCGGAAATACGGATATTTATAGTCATACCCGATGGGACACGTTTACAGAAATAGACGACAAAAGATGGGCAATCATCGGTTGGCCGTTTAAATAATGATCCAAAACTGTTGATATTTATATAACAAAAACCTGACAAAGATGGATTTACAACTTCTGGGTATATTGATAAAGAACATTTTGGCCTAGATGCTAAGGCCGTTTTCAAGCAATGGTGAAATTATTGAATTGTTTAGCGATTTCCACGATCTTTCAACGACGGTAAAACAAATTAATTGAAGAGAGGTATACTCAACAAAGATCGTTTTAAAATAAATAGTCTCCATTCTTTGTCAGTTTAGAAGTCTTGTAGCTAATGGCTTATGTTTCTCTCAACGAAAGGGAAACACTTGTGTGGGTACTCGGTAGCCGTATATTTCATCGTGACTCAAAAGCTTTGCGAGCCGGGATCCACTCGTATTATGCGAGAAATGTTGAGGGGTGAATATTAATATGTTGATGAAAAGTGACAGTCTCTTTCCTTTTATATAGCTCTGACCTTAAGACGGAATGAAAATCAAACGAGGATGGCACGACTAAAAGCCTCGTCATTTAGTCGGTGAATGTAAGGTGACTAACACTTAAGGTTCTAGACCACAAGTGTTTTTGCCACATCACTAGTGTTAACAGCATTCAATCTTCACAATACATCATCTTAAAATAAATTAGTTTTGCTAGCAGCTTGGATAACTATATTGTTACACAGATGTAAAGGCGAGTCCGTGACAGGATAACCTGTATTCTACATGTAACTAGCCGATTGTTGTAACTCCCGTTTATGCTGATCTGGTCTTGAAACTGTATATGCGTCAGATTGCCCGTCCTATCTCACAGGTGACAGCTCTTACAATTAATCGTGTTATCAAGCCCAGATACTAAAGCGAATTAAATGCAGACCCCGTATTCAGTATCGTGGCCTCGTCAAACTGCACTTAATAATAATGAAGCGTACATGTTTCGCAATATGATAGTCGATTTCGTGTCAATAATGAGAAGGCAATCGATCGGTGGGTCTCTAAATTAATTCTAACGCTTCCCCATAATACCTATAAGTACATGCCAAACCAGGGTTAGTCACCTTCACAAATAATCAAGATCTTCCCACATTACAGAAGTTAATCTGTGAGGCTATAGTTACAATGTATGCTCTCTCAGTCCCATCCTATTATGTAATCTTAATTCACAGTTATTAATCACCTGACAAAAGTGTATCCTGGCATCATGGTGTAATAACAGGTTTGTTATATCACGATTCTGTAGCACTTGAAATGACGCCAACTAAATTGAACGGGCACCAAACATGGTCAATTGGGTGATAAGGTGTATGACATCAATTTCCTTCATCTTCCTTTGTTTACATATAGGTTGAAGTGTATCTTTGCGTTTCGGTTCATCCTGGATTGTTTTCTAGAGTTTAGTTACTGTATAATGTAAAATTTAAACATAAACTAAAATTAAATTAAAACTCTGAGTAAGAAATGTTCAAAATTGATCATGTTTAATAATTCTTTGATAAACAGAACATTTGTTACACGGTAGAAACAAGAAAATCAGTTCGAACTTAATCCAAATTGAGATTTGTTAGGGAAGAAAACGTGACGAACCTAGGTCGTAAATAGGACATTATCAATTACAACAATAAAAGCTAGTCTCTATGTTGAAATTTACCCATTCAGTAATTAAGTTTATTTTACCAAGCTCAATTAAGTCAATTTAAACTATGAATTTATTTAAACATTCAGGTGTATCAACTTATTTCATGAGTGAATTGCATAGTATTAGATATCTTGCAAACCATAAGTTTCGTGAAATGACAAAGCCTTCAGAAAAAGAGCTTTGTGTTAACATTTAGTACTTCAGTTTAACGATCATTGAGCTTCGAAATGGTAAAATAGCAGAGCCCAAGATGAAATAAACAAAAATACTGCGGATTGTAAACCGTTAAAAGGCAGAATGCAAATGGCACCTACTTTTTCAAAAGTAACTCTTATCAAGTTAATAACTAATTAGAAAACCGCATTCGTCAAACAAAAGACGATTGACTGATTGATTATTGATGTTTAATGTTACATTCAGCGTATAAACGTGAAGCGTATAAGCAGTAGAGGACTAAATACAAACAGGCACAAAGGTCAACAAAATGAACTTTGCCTGATCTAGCAATTATGATACTGGTTCTTCTTTCGTTATGGACTCTATGGACACAGATATCAAAGTACAGCTGTTACATTACAAAAGCTGGAGAGGGATTTACAGTTTTAGTGCAAGCTCGTCGGGTTTTCAGACACAGTATCCAGAAGAGAATTTTAAGCGGTTGGAAGATTATAATTTCGCAGAGCGCACCAATAATAACACATGCGATCCACAGTCCTGATTCGTTAGGCAGCAAGTCTTGTCCTTTCAGAAGAGTGTACATCAGAGATGATCCAATACACAGACACAGGAAGACCAACAGGCAAGGGAAGACAACCCAAGGTAGTGGCTTCCTGTCATAGCCACAAACTTCTGACTGAATACCATCTAACACCTCATCAGTTAAATTTGGTTCTTTAGACAGAATCTGTTGGAAATCAGACAATTTCTGAAGATTGTCAACCAAAAAGTTATCCAGTTTATCTTTGTTGGAGAGGCAATATTCCGAGACTTCTAATTCCTGTCTTCGCCTTTCGTCATGTATTACATACTGAAGATAGCGACCTAGCTGTTTAACATCTACAAAAAGAGACAAACACGAAAACCTCAAAGCATTACTGTTAACAGACACGATAACCAGGAAATTGGTATACATATTAGTTAAGGTAACTTACACGAATCAACACTGACGCCAGCTGTTAACAGACACGATAACCAGGAAATTGGTATACATTTTAGTTAAGGTAACTTACACGAATCAACACTGACTCCAGCAACCAAGCTCTATCTAAAGTATTATAATTATAGTAATTTTTTTTTTTTAAATCATGGCTTAATGCAAACATTATATTGTAAGACAAACTTCGATTAATATCATGACAGCGGACTTGTTCAGGCATTTTTAACACAAATAGAGTTAACATACCTTTAGTAACTGAATCAATTCCATCTCCATTTCCTCTAGAATTCTGGAATAAAACACAGAATTCAACAACGGCGTCTGATCTTACTGAATCGCAAGATTGTTACAGTTACGATGCAACCTTTACTTTGCTCCATAAATATAATTATATATCCGTATACCGAAGAAATGACAGAAGACATAATACATCTACTATTAAGATAAAGGTTCCATTAAAAAGTGCAATCATATAGTAGTCGACTATTTTGTTTGCATTCAGCTGAGCTAACTATATATCCTGCGTCCTTGATTGCAGAACGCTATTTTTGTTTTACAAGCGTTAAACATTTACACCGGGGTGTTACCATTTTTTAAACCTTTACACCACCATGTAGCGTTGACACTCCGGATTTGTATTCGATATAATAACAAAGAAAACTTCTTTGCGTCCCCTATATGCCCGTATAAGCTAGAAACGTCAAGCGTTATAACTGGATGATCGTTGACACTATGCGCGAGAGCAGTATTTATGGCTAAACTGAATCACTGCAAAAATCTTTTTCAAATCATCACAATCGTCCTGGCCAGCTGTAAGCCTTATCGGGAAAATCGCCACAATCGTCCTGGCCAGCTGTAAGCCTTATCGGGAAAATCACCACAATCGTCCTGGCCAGCTGTAAGCCTTATCGGGAAAATAACATAAACTTTAAAACTTAATTTTGCAAAAGACCGATCGTAAAACAAATGGCGGAAATACATCGCAACACTTAATTATTTGTAAGGGCTGTGTATCATTTAATATATCTATTACTGTTGGATTCAGAGAAGATCCAATGGGTACGGGTCCCATTTGACGTCGTCGGCCATTCCAATGTCCGAATACTGCGGAAAAATAAGATGAATTCTGAAATCGATTATACGCTTTTTATCCTAAATTGTGAGTCGGAAAGGATGTAGAGCTTTTCTTAATCCAGTCTTTCAAAGTTTGTTTCGGGAGTTTGAAGTAAGAAGCAATATCGAGCTTTCCATCTGTTCAGCCTTCATAACCAGTAGCTGGAAGATAAACTGTGAAAAGGGACACGGACCAAGTGCCAGTGTATTTATAATGTCTAACATCAATCTTATTATTTCTTAACATTTGGTCGTACAAAAGTAACAATCTACTGTACTTTTAAAAATTATACACATGTAGAAATAATAATCACCCTTATCTGGATAAATAGATAAGCTCCTTTCAAGGAAAAAGCCATAATAATTTGAGAAAAACTTGCAAACAAATTAGCAGGAAATAAAAAACATTTATTTACATTTACGTTAAAGATTGAAAATCATATAACTGGATTTACAAAAGACTGATATTCCAGCGGCTATTTAAGTATGGGGAATATATATCAACATGAAAATACTTACTAAACTAAAGTGTTTTGTTTTAGTTCATGCTTCCATATAGAGTTTATATTTTCATGCTTAAAGTCTTTTCCATATAGAGTTTATATGTTCTCTTCTCTTTAAATACAAACGGCTAGTTCACTTAAGAATAACTACATGGATAATAAAATATATAATGATAGTACATTTGAAGATGCAGTGTAGAATGCTGATTGGATACTTATTGCATTTATAGCTCTAAAATACCAGTACATCGAGCATGGCTATCGGCCTGGTGTATTCCAGTGTCTGCATGAACAGCTAAATAAGTTAGACTGTCAGGCAAAGACAGCAGATGTACAGTATAATGTATATTTCAAAACCAACTCTTTACGTTGTCTGATTGTTACAATTAACCTAAATTAACCTTGTGAAATATTAACCCAATCCGGTAATGTACAAACGTTTGAATATGTTTATAGAATTTGAATGTTTGGCAGTTGTAGCTCTATCGTCCTGTACACAAACCTTTCCCACAGGACTGCTTAGCCTAGGGCTCATTTTTAATTGAAATTGAGTGATAAACAATACATTATGTATCTTTATTTTCTGGTAAGCTTATTTGTCCTAAAATTAACAATAACTATTAGCCTACCTTAGCCATATAACTAAATATTTTTAATGTAGGGAAAGAAAATTTGCTTGCCTCCACCGGGATTTGAACTCTGGACTCTGGTTAGTGGGACCAGAGCTCTAACCGACTGAGCTACAGAGGCTCACAGTAGAACTGGCGAATTCTCCAGGTAAAGGCTGCGAATCTTTCTCTACGATAAGCACTGACACAGGGACACTGAAATAGCGTCTTTTTTTTATCTAAATATTACCCACAATTTTTTTAATGTTTGGGTAATTCCGAAAATCTGGTTCTTGCATATATATTTTTTTAATGTAGAGAAAGTATATATATTCAAACAAGCTGATTAAAAATTCAATCAATTACAATGATCAATTGTATCGGATTATTTCTAATGTATGACTGAAACAAAGAACATCCTGAATTAAATCCTGACTTTCTCTTAAATCTTTTTAAGATAATTAAGCTGGATACAATTTCTCAAATTTAAAAAAATAATTATTATAAAAAAAATTGGAAGATACATAAAGGATAAAAGAGTTACTAAGCGGGATTTATCCTCCCAAATTTGACTTCACTGAAAATAAAAACTACAATTTTACATTTGCTTTGCGCCTGTAATGTTTATGATGCACTGTTCGTGGGTCCGAGCAATTTTCTACTGCCAGCTTTAACTTTGTTCAATCATGGATACAAAAACCTGGGCAAACCCCTCCATGTGGATATGAAGGGAATGAGAGAGAATGACAATTACTGCCTTCAGAAAAATATTACAGTCAAGGTGAAATAAAGCTGAATACCAGAGCGTCATAATAAAATAGGCTCGCATCTTTCTCAAGATTAAGAAGAATACTAGAACTAATGCAATAAACAACCATTCTTGTTCTTGTTGTTGTCGTAGTACTGTTTCCGCAAAAAAGAGTGCTGGCGATTGATTCGACTAAATTTAACTACCAACTTATTTAAAATTAAACAGAGAAAAAAAGTCGTCTACATTTTACTACCAACTTATTTTAAATTAAACAGAGATAAGGTTGTCAATTTAAAGTCTGTAAAAGGCAGAACAAAAATAGATGAAATCGTGAAGCAGTAAAATCAATCAGATATTAACTTAATCGCTACAAACAGCACACAGAGATAACTATCTAGGTGAACAACAAGATGGCCAGTCAAAGACTTGATGGTAGGGAGAATGATTTGATTCTCTATTTTAGAATTCCTTCCCCCGAAGCAGACAACGCACCTTATATCAAAAGGTAATCATACCTCAATAGTCCACTTTTCACCAGACTCATTTCTCGGGGGTATATTTACTGTATGTTCCAGTCTGGGATTGAACGACACCTGTCTACCCTCTGCTCCTTTTCTTGGAGATTTGACAGAAGCTTCTTTGATCTTTTTGCCTACGTATAACATCAAGAGCGAAGTTACTTAATGAGTTCTACTTCTAAAGTTAATACCTCTATAAGATGTTCACCCTTTTTTCGAAGTATATCGTTTGTTTATGTATATAACAAAAACAATACGTTAAATTCATATGAAAGGGCATAGAAACATACTTTTTATAAATTTCTTTTGAATTTTTATCCGTCATAAGTAAGAAAATATGTACACTGAATTAACAAGAAGACAATAAAATATCACCCAACGTTTGTTCTGGATTTATGTATTACTAAACTAGTGTCCAAAGAAACGATACCACATGTTTGCAACGACATAAAATAAAAACTAAACAATGCAGAAGTTTAAGTTTGGTGTTATTC
>JAVFBZ010008777.1:0-12163 GCA_032466195.1 Katharina tunicata
ATATTTGTGAAATCAAAGATTACCAGAACCGAATAGAATGTCGAGAAAAATAATGCTGTATGTCTTGTATGTATCTTTTCGTCGATGTTATCTGTAAAGTCAGACATTACTAGATCCGGACTTAGTTGGAATCTGAAGCTTAATGATAAGTCGGAGTTCGATTCGCGGATTCGTAATGTATTGGCAACCGATAAATGTTTGTGTGAATTTAGGCGCGAAACCTTTGCGTATGTAATTTAATTCTTTATTTCTTTAATGAGGATAACCCACAGCCACAAGGCCACTAGGGGATCTCCCCAACATTAAAAGACAATTACAGAGTACAAAATACATTCATTTAAAAGAATATAATTAGTTAAGTGTTTTGAACATTCAGTAAAGAATCTCATTCAATTTACACCTCTTGACCCTTTTGTTATATATAATGCTGGCGGGAACACGCTGCTGCCTTTACGGACGTTTTAAAGGAAGTTGTCTGGCAGCTGAGAGATATATTCGCTAACCAAGACTTTTATTCCCAGGTTCTCTGCATAACAACCCTTAGAGGACTGAGGATCTATAATCAAAATCAAATATGGTGTAACTCAAACTACTATATTCCATAACCTTACGTTAAAAAGAAGGTATTCAGTATTCCGAAATTGACCATCACAGATTCATAAAAGTCCGAAAGTCTGACGCTTTTTCGACAAAGCATCGCAACACGTCCTGCTACTTTCATAATATTACAATCTATAATACAACTGCCGCCATTGGCACGAGCTGAATCTTTCCGCAAGACGCCATCTGATTGGTAGATATTAATTCCCAGGCAGCCAATTTCTTGCACAAAGCTAACATTCTGGTTATACATGTTCCGTTCGCTAAGGGTTGTAACTTAGATTACATCGGAATATTATTCGTGGGTAGTGATGGTGGCTGTAATTCAATTTATCCCTGAGCGTAGGCCAAAACTTCACAGCTTTCTAAGCAAATCTAATATTTGTGCTTCAGATGGATATTAATGTTCATATCAGATCAAAACAATTGAATTTATAAGTCCCAAATCTTTCACATATTATGTGTGGTTGACGCCACAAAGCATAGAAGGATAAGTAATCCAAAAGAAGAGCATGGTTAACACGATGAAGATTAAATGCTAGACCAAAACACCGTATAAACCTACATCAATCAATAATAAATAAAAAGCAGCTGGAATCAGGCAAAGTGTTGTCTTGTTTGTTTGAGGCTTTACGTCGAACTTAAGGTCATTCTACTTTTACAGGACAAAACACAGGACATATAGGTTTCGTTATTCCCTTTAGCCGAGAGGGCGCCTGTGTACAGGAGACTCCCACCCAAACAACGACTGAGACACAATGAGGACAACTCGTGGATGTGTACAGCTCAATCGATCAGCAATGGGTTGATGGACAAAATAGTAAACCATGTATCTCCACTCGATGTGCCCAGTCTATGGTGATCGATGACTTGTTTTTACACGATAGGTGGTATTCGTATTCTTAAGAGTAAAAAGTAGTATCGTAGTTGTCCTTTTCTATTTTCTTTGTTTTCTTTGTGTACACGTCTAGGGGCGATACTTTGAAAAAAAAGTTACAGTAAAGTTAAAGGCTTTAATATATTCTGATACTTTTAATTTAGTTGTTTTTCCGCATAATTACATCTGTAATTCGGAGTAACAGGAGGTGTAGTTTTTCATTGGCTATTTATTGTAAAACAATGATCCGTAATGTGTTCGGAAATAGAATTGTATGAATTTCATCTGAATTTGATTTCTGTCATTTTGTAATCGAAAGAGAAGAGTGTCCGGAAATATATCTAAGAAGGACGTTGAACAAGTGACATTTTTTTCAGTGCCGCTATCATTGAAACTCCCGGATGATATTTTACGAATCGTTGGATTAACAGGATTTACATTCATCAATCTGTTACTGATAGTCATTTTCGAGCTATTTTATTGAAAGAAGGGACTGTGTTTGAAAACTATATGTTCAATAAATTCTGCCTACAAGGAAATATATATAATTCTAAGTAACTGGGTTACTGTTTTGATATGCATATTGATTCCGTTAAAACCAAGTGGACAATTACCATACGAGAAAGGAATTGGTACAAATTATCACGAGATTCATGGAATGTATATCTAGTGCATCTCAATTTAGTTCCGTATATAACTCGTGTAATATAGCTCAACTAAACTTTAATGTACGGTTTGCGGGCCTTAAATTATAGCCTCCTCTTGTTCGATCAAACAACAATGATATTAAATAACAATTAAAAGCATAAGAAAGGTCTTAGTTTGCAAAATTGCCTGAACCAGAAACTCTTTAAAGATTGTTGTCATAAATATCTACAAACTGTAAATTGTAACCAATTGACACTCACACGCACGCACACACACACGCACATACATTGTTTGAGAATTTGATTCATAAATTTCCCGTCAGCTTAAGTTTTTTAAATGTAAGAAATTAGGCGTCTTAGAAATATGAATGCGCGTTTATTAGAACGTAAGAGATGAGTATTTGTTTTCTCAGATATTTATTTTCCTAGAGATATTTATAGAGTAGTTCATCAATACTTAAGAATATATTATGTGTTTAATTTGGCATCAGTTTTATGTTGTAGCTACGCTCCTCCGCAGCCACTATTGAAGCCCAACACTCACTTCGTGCCAGCAAACCCGCTGCTAAAACAAGGCCGAATTTCCCGCGATTGCCACCAGAGGGCGCTTTTCCAGACTGGATGCCAAGGGCCAATAACATTGCATTTGACAATGGCTTGGTTGGCTTGCATTTTATTTACGTGATATTCAAGGCCAAGTCTCATGATTCAAGTATAGTTGCGGGATATACACAGCTGATGACTCTGGCTTCGTCTACTCACCCATCTGTCCCCTTTATAGCTATCGGTACATCTGATCGAAACCTTCCTCGGTGTATACAACCGGCTGGGTCATAAAGAAGCATCACTTTATGGGTACCAGGCTTGTACGAGCCAAATTCATCGTAAAGAGGCTTGGCCATTTTTAATCCCACAGTGGTGAATAACCTTTTATTTAACGAATCAGCATTTTAAATCTTGTAAGGGGCGAGGATTGACCGTTGATTTTGAGTACGTCGGAGAATCAAAGAATGACTCAGATGTGACACATCCTCATCACAGTAGCGCACAGCAATGAGGGACGTTCATATTAAGATGGCTCCTATTTTCCCCAAAGGTCAGTCTGCGTTAAAATGCTAGATTGTACCTAATGGTTACAAAATGGCTTTGGTTTAAACTTTATCCACAAGTCCAAAAGCATTCAAATCTCACGGTAACTAATCAGTGTTAATATGAAGGCTTAGACTGTATACGGTTATCACATGCGTTTGATTGCATAGTCTGGACTATAGCGCTCTCTTGTGGCAATCGCGATTAAATCGGCATTGTTTTAGCAGCGGCTATACTGGTATGTCATAAATGTTTGTATCAATATCCGCTATGTTGGAGCCATATGTTGTAGCGTGACCTTGTCATAACGGTGATCCAATGGTGCTCTTATCGATAAGACCGTTTTCAAGCAAAAAAGGTTATTTGTGTTATGTGCCTGCCCAACATATAAATGTTTTATAAATACGATAGCTATAAAAATGTTGTGTATGGTAAGCGTTCTTTTGTTATTCTAATAGCTATGTTAAAGAAAAAAGAAGTGAGATCAAAAAGACAGAAAACGTCAACGTGAATTTGTATTGTAGAGCACATTTGCATAATGTCCTCTGTCTACCACTTGATACATAACGGGAAGTCACACAACGACACAAATGCAGATCTCTCAGCTGCCTTCATATCCGTACATGTGAATGGCAAGGTTTTGTGTTCTACCATGCTATTGATTGTCCACAATGCAAATTACTCGAAAGCGTCAAGTAGGAACAGTTTTGGATAGTAAAGCAATATGAATATTTAAAGAATGAAATAAGGGACACTGATATACAATACCAAATTGTAGAAAAGATACTTACGTTTTTTTTAGTTCGTTAACAAAGTTTTATGGCTTTCTGGGATTTTGTTTATTTTCTGAGGGTTTGTTATTGTTGTTCTTGTATATCTTTATGTTTGCCCTTTTTGTGTCAAAGGTAATCCTTATTTATGTATGTATCAAACAATCTGGCAATAAACAGTCCAACAAAACGGTTAAAGTGAAAAAGGATTGAGCAAACCATTATTTCTGTAACTATTGATAACTATACTAATAGACAAGGACTTTTCTTTTACTGATGCACCGCCACAGGGAGTTCAGCTACAAAGAAAGTGACAGTCAACTTTGAACTAACCTAGCCTTGACGCTGGCGCCACACCTGCCTTTGAAGGAGATAATACTATCGTTGCTTCATTTTACGGTAAAGGTTTTGTTCTATTAATCTGTCAAGAATAGACATTTGATGTTGAATAAAACAAAGCTCTTGTTGTTACAAATGAGTGTGGGTTGAGACGACGTCAGATTTCGAACGAGTAGTCCTGTTAAATACTGTTCCTTAATAATGAACTAAATGAGACTCCTTTTTGAAGCTCTTCTTTTGTGCTGTACAGATTTCAATAAAGACCCAGACTGGGATCAGTTGCAAATGATTATCATCTGATCGAATAACTGGGTCTGTCTCTCCTATGGTATATGTTAACTTTATCTGGCAATAAACAGTCCAACAAAACAGTTAAAGTGGAAAAGGATTGAGCAAACCATTATTTCTGTAACTATTGATAACTATGCTAATAGACAAGGACATTTCTTTTACTGATGCACCGGCACAAGGAGTTCAGCGACAAATACAGGGACAGTCAACTTTGAACTAACCTAGTCTTGACGCGGCCGCCACACCTGCCTTTGAAGGAGATAATACTATCGTTGCTTCATTTTACGGTAAAGGTTTTGTTCTATTAATCTGGCAAGAATATATATCTGATGTTGAATAAAACAAAGCTCCGGTTGTAACAAATGAGTGTGGGTTGAGACGACGTCAGATTTCAAACGAGTAGTCCTGTTAAATACTGTTCCTTAATACTGTACTAAATGAGACTCCTTTGTGAAGCTCTTCTTTTGTGCTGTACAGATTTCAATAAAGACCCAGACTAGGATCAGTTGCAAATGATTATCATCTGATCGAATAACTTGGTTTTTCTATATATAAACTTGCATACAATAGGATAGTTCATCAATTACATATTGGCTAGCGGTTTTCATTAGAGGTTAAACTATACAACACAGATATATTGAAGGTCTTTATATATGTTCGCACTGTCCACTAATACGGTAATTTAAAAACAATATTAACACTCAATAAGGTTTTTTTCGAGGTAAAGTTTGAAGTTATAAATAGAATAATATTATGTTGTTAATACATTCTGCTCTGGCAATAACAGAACTCAGTTTTGCATTTAGGTCATGCAAATATCAGGTTTCCAGTTTGCTCCCAACGTTTTAACGATACAATGGGATATTGATATAAATGATTCTATATAATACATGCATATATCAGGCATCTAGTTTTCTAAGCAATACCCCAAATGTTTATCAAGATATTAGTGTTGGTGTTCTTACACCACTGTTCACAGATAAATGTTCTTTAATATAGCGTATCTCAAAACGAGATCCGCGTGAAGATTCACTCAACACATCTTTATTCAACTTCAGTAAATTATATCCCAGAATTGTTCTCAAGGGGCTGTAAATAATAGAACAAGCGATTTTCTATTAATCTAATTGCTGATAGGAGAAATGTACAAGGCTATAAGTGAGAACGCTTGTAGAGCAAATGTACACACACTGACACGCCATTCTACATAAAATAATCTGTTATCATTTCGTCTTGGTATCATTAAGGTATAGGTTGATATGCGGAAAGCACAAATGTATATCTCTGATCAGAACTGCATGCGCCAACATTAACAAATTCCCATCCAATCCATGCATTCCAAGAAGACAAATGGTTGCGAATTTATGCTAATGGCTACGAATACAAGTACTTTAAATAAAGAACATCCATTGAGTGATATGTATTACAGTATATCTAAGGTGGGACTTGTATGTTTACAGTTGTAACGTTTGAATATCAACAAGAAACTAACATTGTAAAACTGCACCAGATGCAGCTGTTGAATTACAACACAATATGCAGGATATTACTCTTTTTCTTAACAGATAATTTGGTTGTAAATCAGCTTCATTGTAAATTTAAAGAAATATTTGCTGGTATCCGTTTGATCAGCAAATTTTGTTGTAATTTTAAAGCCGGTTTTTTTAACAGTGCACATAATTTACAAAACCCCCCAAATTTTCTGATCCGAAATTATAAAAAAACAAACAACAAATCGTTGGTAACAACTGTTCCTGTACGCATATCATAACCGGAAAAGTTTAGATTCTAGATGTGGAAGAGAATGGCGATTCATTGTTTCTCAATAGATAGGGCGGTTGGGCTGTGACAGTGTGTAAGCAGTGTTAGGATTTTATAAGACACATGAAGTTTTCAATAGAAGTTAATACTGCAATTTGTTTTCTTTTATGGGATTATTTTTTGAAACAACAGACGAACGTCATATTTTAAAGATAAACCGGAGATATGTTTACTATTTAACGACGTCAGAAAACACCTAGGCGCAACAGCAAAATTTTACAGCTTTTTCATTGTCTTCTGGTCGCATGCGCCGTGCGTTCCTTGTCACCAGCCAGGAATGTGTCCCAGCTGGTACAGCTTGTACGAAGGATGTGTGGTATTGTTGTTGTGCCGTTACATTCACTTATATCAAATTCAGCCAGGAATTAATGATACCTTCATTTCTGATTTTTTGCTGATAAAGTGTCGATATCAATATTTCAACAACAACGCGCAATACGCATACATGTTGTATTTTCTGTTAAACAAATCCATAATATTTTATAAAACATCTCTGACAAAAGTTGTTTTTCTTCATGATTGAGTTTTCAAATTGCCGAAAACTAATATTGCCTCTATTTAAATGTTATAAATATCTGCTTACCAGCGAAAATATGATTAAGCGTTCCCAGGACAATTTTGTTCCTAACAATTGTGGGTCGAGAGACGACATTGGATTTCATTAAGCTTTTTGGCATGTTAGTATTAATTACAGTTAATAACTCATGAAATTCGTCTTTGTGACTTCTCATTTACCCTCTCTCGATTTTAATTTGCAGTAATCAAGAGCACTTGAAAATGAAAAAGAAAACTGGAGTTATATTACACGACATCCTTACTTTCTCAGATTTAAAATTGATATCTCTGAAATCTGTTTTGAATACAGTGTCCTGATATATCCCCCCGTTTGATATTGTAACTTGTTCCTGACAAATAATTTACAACAGCCAGTTTTGAAGGTAATTAACATAAAACTTCGTCAAGCAATCAAGATGATATTTCTTTCAATTTCTTTAAATCTCATTCACCCAAAGTTCTTCAGTTATTTAACAATAGACGACCAAAACGATGTTCTATGAATATAATGTTTGTCTTAGGGAATTTGAGAAAATAAAGTACAGACTACGAACTGTTGGACGGAGTATCTGGAATAAGATACTCTTAAGAAGCAGTAATAAACAACGTGTTCATTTTAATTAAAGTCGTTTTTTATGTCCAGCTTATATTGCATTTTTTTAAATAGTTATACTGTTGGTTCAGGGCCATCATCTTAACCCAAACACTCCAAGTTTCTGTGCACCTACTAGAAACCTAACCATTGAGATGAGTGCCGATGACAAGGAAAGAACAATGGCAATTGTGCCGGTGACAGTAAAGATAAACAATGACCTTTAAGTTCTGCAGACCTAGGCATTTTTAGACACGGTAAGTAATGCATCTATTACACAGAAAATCTAAAGCAACGATTTAAAACCTATGTATTGGTATTTCTATTTTTGTTCATGTCTTAATACTTGACAGAGCTACAATTGTTTGTAAGTTGTTGAAATTCTCAATAAAGTAGAGGTGTATGCAAACTCTCCTTTGCACAATCCTCTTTCCAGTGAAATGTTCCTGTTCTGTTCTATAGTTTCATGTAATTGCTGCACCCTGTGACAAGGATGATTAACTCAATCAATTGTCGTCTTTAATGATTAATGAGAATGGTCAAAGCCGGAAAGTTTGTTTCAATATTTGTTTTTATGCATGATTTGAAACGAAGAGTCAATCTTTTCTTTACTTCAACCATAAGTACCACATTCGCGGAAAGGTGCATTCCGTATAGCAGTAAACATTTCTTTTTCGATAATTAAGTCCATCGCCTTGTTCTTTTCTATGCAGATCCCAGTAGATGTGGGATCAACTGTGATAAGATTTAAGAAAAGAGGTAATTAATACACTATAGTGTGTTTAAGTAACTTTACTACTCAAAGACAATACACACTTGTGTTAGGATTTTAAACACAGTATTTTGTAGATTTCATGGAGGAATAAGCAAAAGAACAAAGTCGCAGTGAAATTACAGATCCTACCAAATTGTTAAAAAAAAAATACTATTACATTTGATGTAGGATTTTTTTCGTTTTCTAATGAAATCCACTAAAATTTAAACTATTAAAAGTAAAATATATGGTTGACTGTACGTGCCATGTTCTATTTAAGCATCCCTCGCAGATAAAAATAATACAAGTTGCTAAAAAGGTAACCGTACCAAAACAAACTGTACAAATATACAGAATAAAGTTATATATGTAATCCACAATATGCATGTACTTATTATAAAGTGACATGATCACTACAGCACATGTAACATGGAAAGTCAACCATACATTGTACCTGCAGTAGTTCAGTTGAAGTTGTTTTCAATGGAAAAGCAGTAATCCTATAAAAACGGTAAGAGCAGTTTTATTAACAACTAGGTTTGGTCTATAATTTGACTATGGCATATTTTTCCTTTTTCTTCCCTTTTAAATAGCAGCAATGCAGCCGACTTGTGTTGAGACGAACGTGCACTTTTGTCTTCTTCGGTGGACGAGGCTTTTTCTGTCCTCATTATATTGTTCCTACAAAGACGTTGAATTTTATTATATATAAACTCTTTATAACTATGCACTGTATATGGCTTATATCGCGTACATTTTCAACACAAACAGATTATAAGTTTTTCAGAGAATACATATTTGGAGATACGCTGAATTTTGAGTAAGCACTTGCTTTAATGACATTTAATGATTTAAAAATAAAAAGCTTGACCATTTTTTAAATACAGAATTTAAAGTTAGTGCAAACTAGAGCAGGTAACACCGGGATTAACACTGATCTCTCTAAGGTATTTGAAGCCACGAACCCTATGGCACTTTGACAGTAAGGGTTTTTGTGTCCTTAGAGGCTCTTCCTGACTTCAGCTCGCAAGAGAACTAGGACAAAATGATGCTATTTAAATCACTATCAGCCTCCTACATTTATCTTTTCAGTAATTAGGTTTACAGAACAGCGCTTTGTTCTATTATTTATACGCCCAGGGGAACGAGTGTTGGACGAAGCAAAATTAAAAAGTTTTCTGGAATCCTTATTTTCAATCTTCCGCCGTTAAAGAAATTATTTTGATGAAACCGTTACGCATTTAAAAGCTTATAAATACAGGCGTCAGCCCATAAAATCATCATTTATAATTTAGATTTTTCCTTCTGAGGGAAGACAACAGACGTCTAAAAACACGATTCTCTATAGACTTTCACATTAAAAACGCAACCTAAATACTTTGTGTCTAGACTTTTCAATTTATCTGAAATTACGTTTTCATTGACATAAGAGAACCGCCCAATTTTGCTAGTTGATTTAATTTGAACTTTTGTAAGTTTTCAGGAATTTGGCTTTGAGATTTACAGACTTCATGTATACAATTAAGTTGTTGTTTGAAGAAGGGGTGGTGGGTGGGTTTGATAAGTGCAACCGGTCAAAACCACACAGTTAACGTTATCATAGATTGCTTGAACTATTAGGGTTTTATGCCATACTTAATGTTATTTCACTCATATATGATGGCGTGACATATAATTGGTTGCAGAAAGCCACCATATTCAACGCTTTCAATATAGAAGACAATGCAATACATTTACAGAAAGAAAAACAAGACACCACAACAAATCTGTTTCTTGGTGGCCCTTAGTTCAGAGAGTACAGGAGGCTCCCGCCCAACCACCCGCACATTTCCATTGACCTCTCTGAGATATTCCATCGCTGGTTACGATAACCGATTCCACAAAGTAATATTAATTTCGAGATTTTGGATCCTTGCCTCAATTTTGTTGACTGGATACTTACTTAATTAGAACTAACTGACTTACGGATCTATGTATAAAAGTTGGAACTGTAAGTAAATACTTACTGGTTTTTACTTAAGTATAAAACAGTTAGGGGAATCCAGCCAAGATCTCAGTAGCCTGTTCTGGTAACAGAGAATTTCCTCAACTGATCTATAATAAGCTTAAGTACTCGAACTGTGGTTTATTTTACCGAAATTAAAGATTTAGAACTAAGATCACCACGACGGACTGTAAATTGAGATTGAATCGATGTAGAGATCTAATGGATCAGACACGGTATTCTTAAACTAAACAGATGTAGACTATTCTTAAGAATTCGTCCAGTCTGTTTTTGCCTTAATTAATGAGTTAGAACTATAATTACCACAACGGACTGTTAATGGAGGATCAAACGTTGTACAGATTAAATGGTTGAGATACGTGATTCTTCAAGAAAAACGTCATAGAATCCACTATAATATTATTTAAAAGTTAGCCCAATTTATCTGAGATAACATATATTCTTAGAAACATAATGGGCATTTTAGTTATTCCGTAAGTCTTACAACGGAATAAAAATTAATTATTTTAACCAACCGTCCGATCGATTGCTTTACGATTTCTTGATTACGATTACAGACATGCATCAACGTGGACAGCTAAAGACCCCACAATTCCTCCAATATTGATAAATGCGCTGATCTGGCAACAGCTAAACCTTACCAGTGGAAGAAAAAGCATTAATCATGAAAGAAACTGAACGTAAATGTTTGAAAGGCTTTCATGTATTTTTTTATTCCTAAAATTGGTCTCATATTACAGAGGTACTCCTGGGTGGTTTCGTATTTTATGTTGTTGAACCTTAAATGTGTCTCATTCGACAGAGTTACTCGTGGGTGGTTATGTATTTTATGTTGTTGAATGGACATTCAAAATAGACTGTATTCATATTTTATGGTCTCAGATAATATTCACGTACATTTCTCTAGTTAGTAATGAGCGTGATATAATATTGCTTTATTCTATTATTTACAGACCCAGGAGAAATATTGTGCGATACAATTTGATCAGGCTAAATAAGGAGGTGTCGAGGGAATCCCCACTTTACTCTAATATGTATTAACTGATTTATGTTGAACATAACACTTAACTGTAAATTATGTTCTCATTCAATGACTTACTCTATACAAAACTGTATTTGTTTTTGTGAGAAAATAATGTCAATTATTGAACTAAGAGCCATTGAACTACTAACGCATCTTTGTGAAATAATTCAGTTGGTAACTTCCTGTCTAATGTATAATTTCGACATTTCCTTTTTTAAATCTATTTTTGTAGTCATTAATTGACTTAATTGAAAATTAATTGTATCCAAATACTTAACTACGTATTACATAGATAAAAAGTAAACAATACTTACTTAATATTTATATATTGATGAAATTGGAAATATTGTAAAAGTATGTCTTATTCTGTGTGTCACAAATGAAGGAATAACTAATTAGTGTCGTTGTCTCAGTTTTCCGTACACAAGATCTGTTTGATTGTGCCTTTATGCCATCCCAAATTGGCAAAGGAATCAATCACCCTTGATAGCACTGGTAGCAAACAAAATAACAAATAAGAAGGTGCTGTTAGACAGGCTAGTGTGCAAAAAAAATACAGCACAAGAAACCAAACAAATTGGCTCTGGGATTTTCATAGTTTCATTCACTAATAGCGCCGCCATGAAAACAAATAAACTTTTTTCAGAGTAAATTAAATCTTCCCATACCTGTTGTGTAATTGGCAGTGATATACACTCTTCAAAAAAAGAAACGCAAAACCCAATATCAATGTAAATTTGATGGTATTCAAGGACGTGTAGATCAGCGGAAAACAAAGATACATGAATGAAATTTTGTG
>JAVFBZ010008788.1:7346-54544 GCA_032466195.1 Katharina tunicata
TATGAAGCTAAACACTAATCAAATAATAAAACAAACCTAGAGAATCGTTTTGTTGAGGACATCTAATTGTGGTGCTGTTTTGTGTCCTATTAATGCACTGTAGCGTCGTCTGTGTTGCCAGCGTTGGTTAAAGTAGTTTCTTTAACCCATTGGACTGGCACGTCGTATGAGTGAAATAACCTTAAGTACGGCGTAAAACACCAATCAATCAACCTACTGGTTGTGGTTGACATGCACAGTGAATTTTTCAATAACAAAAATGAAATTAAAAGAAGCCATCATGAAGCAGTAAAAATGTCTGTGTTACGAAGTTAAAAGAATAAATGATTTCTTCAGACATTTAACAAGGGTATTTATTCTGAGAATGTTTTCTATCAGACAGAAGTCTTTGAAAAACAACACCAAATTACATTGTCAAAAAACTTCCCAAAACATCCCAATGGATCGTTCACTCTTCATTTGTCGTTTCTATGAATCATTCTTAATTCAATCTCATCGTGACTGTTGTTCAAGCTGATCAGTTTGAGGCATCCTCGGAGAGTTCTTACTTGAAACACAATCACTAAAGATATGCCGTCCTATTTTTCCCCTTGTGTGGAAAAGTAATGCATGAAACAGGGGTGATGCGTGTGCTTCTCTGGTGCTCTCTGAGCTGGACTAAGGGGCATCAGGAAACTGTCCTGTTTTTGTCCTGCTTTTGTCCTGCTTTTGTCCTGTGGTGTCTTCCGTGCTGTTTAGGATGATACCCTGTACGAACATGAAATGGGTCTGCATGCTGTCATATGAGTGAAATAATCTTAAGACCAGATCAAACAAAGAAACACATTATAAAGACAGAAATTTGAGCATTAAGACTTGGCATTTAAAGAGATTAAATTCTTTATGAACGATTGACATTAAATGTGGACAGGAAAAATGCTTGTTTTATTTATGTATACCATATAGTGTTTCTACCATCGTCACTGGCAGAAAAACTAGTCAACCAGGAAATATTGGTTTGATAGAGATTCTACATACTGTGGTTTCCACTGAGTAGTTTAGCATAGAAGTCACAACTGCGAAGAACGGTAAACAATATATATTTCAATTCAATTTGTCTAGAACACCTGCAGTAAATGGTAATCAAACCAACAATAAAGATTAAGCACCAATTACCGTCAAGCCAGCAAAGAAAACCATATTGTATTTAATTGTTTATTTTTGTAGTTTTCCAGAAAGATCCATCTATTTATGACTGTTAAACTCTTCTTGTGTATTTTGTCCCACTGTTTTGTTAGCATGTTCGGTATATAAGAATGTGACTTTAGACAACCCTTCACTACCAGGGATTGAAATTTCGCATTTGCCATTCATGTCTGGCTTAAAACTAGTTTGTACGATATAATTACTGTGTCTTTCTGGATCTAAAAGTAACAACGTTTTGGCGCGAAAACGTCATGGAAAAGTGCCAGTGCAAGGGATTTCCTCAATGCAGCACACGTAATGGTGATAACAAGCAATGAAGCTGTATCAATTACATACGCTGATTTGTTCTACATTTGTGGCTATGCACATGGAAAATAAGACTGATAGAGTATAACTATTCAGTAGTTTTGATAAAGAATTTGTTTTTGTTTTATTGAAAAATTTGTTTGGCTTATAATTGACAGGAATTTAGAAGGTTTGCATGTTTTTTATCAAGTAATGTATTAAAGCAATTTTCTCTGTTAACATTTATTCACTTGCTAGGTTTTGGTAAAGCATTCATAAATGGCGTTCTGATGCATTCTTTTTAGCTTCAGTCCATATTTTTATGAAAAATGAACACCAGATCACCATTGACAATAGAAAATAATAACGAATTACAACCTGAACATTTGGAACAAGTAAAAATTCTCAATTTTTGGAATGAAATATATCAAACATTAAGTAAATAAAAAAAAAAGTGCTACACAATAACCATCCATGGTACACAAAAATCATTTTCTTTAACAATTTTATATCTTTTGCAATGCAAAAGTTTTACAACATGTCAGATTATTTAGCTTGACAAAAATGAAAATGTCCTGTAACTTTTTTGACAAGCAGTACATTTTGATTTTAATATTTCTACTACTACTGAAGGTGGTTTAATAAACGGAAATATAAAGAATCTTAAACATGTCTTGTTTATCCTTCTTCAGAGTTGTGAGTTTGGTCTTCTGTGCTAGATAGAAATCCTAGATCTGGTGAGAAATTTAAAATAATGAATGGACTGGATTTGACATCTGGAGAGATATTCAAAACGTTATTTATAAAAAATATCATAATTTTGACAGTGGTAGCTATTGAAATGATAAAAAATTATTTTTGAGTAAAGTTTTCAAACATTTCTTTCCTTACAGAGCTAAGGAGACCCATCAGTTGGCAGAAGCAAATGAAGAGAAGAATGCTCGTCTGAAAGCGGCATTTGGATTAAGCGATAACTATGTGGACGGTAGCGCCTTTGATCCAGATAGAAAGGCAAAAGAGTTGGCGGCCAGGCAGAAGGAAGAAGCCGCAAAAGCTCTGGCCCTGGCACAAAAGAAATACAGGTATGTTTGACAGCAGTGCTGTTTAAAGGTGTATAGAATTCAATTTTAAGTTAGGTTGCACCTTATAGAGTGGGCGGTTGAGTGGAAGTTTCCTGTGACCTGGTGTTCTCTGAGCTAAGGGGAATCAGGAAGCCGATTTGTCTGTGGAGATTTGTTTTGAGTCCTATTCTTGTCCTGTGGGGTCCTTGTCTGTTGTCAGTGTTGTTGAGGGATAATGGACTCCTTGCCATTCCTTGAAATTGTTACTATACTTTACTGTTCTCAGAGGTACATTGTAGTTCTAATAAATAAATGTCATCTTTCGGAAATCGCAGTCGTTCCTTATCATACTCCCCGGTTGTTGTGGTGACCTGTTTTTGTCTTGTATATGTATCATGGTGTATTCTGTATTGTCAGTGTCGTTTACATGTAGGATTGTTTCTTCCACCGATTAGACTGGCACGCCATCATATGAGTGAAATAACCTTAAGTACGACGTAAAACCTCAATCAAACAAACAAAGTTCCATATAGAGTAAGATGTGCAATGGTTTGAATGCGGATCGGACTGCATCGCTCCCTTCAATTTCCAGCAAGCTTGTTGATCCTGGGTATAGAAAGGAAAGGAGCCACACCGTGGCTGAGCGTTGGACTACGGAGCCCCCTTCACTGTACCCGGAATAGGTTCGATCCCCTCTGTGTACTTTAGGTACATGTATATAAGGAAAGTTTCCCGGTGTTTGGGGGGTGGTTTTTACGAGGTTTCTTCCCGGTTTTCCACCATACACCGCAACGCAAATAAAAATTAATAAAAAGTCGTCATATAGGTGAAACAGTCTTGAGTACGACGTTTAACACCAATCAAACAAACAAACAATAGAAAGGGAGGTTCATGTTGATGCTGTGATCACGAGGTGTTCCTTCGCACTATTCCATCCAACACTGGCTATGCAAAGTGGTTATATAGAGCAGTGTGAAATAAAAAATAACAATGATATAAGTCAATAATACCTTGTAGACTACAATATAGTACTGTACGCCCTTGTGGGTACTTTAATCAAAGGTCACCCATAAAATAATCAAAGGCCATCAATTAATACACAGTAAAAAGTTACCCTCGATGGCCATAGTGAGAAGACATGTCATATGGGCTAAAGAGCATTCTTGTCATAAAGTCAAAGGTCAACAATGTCTGTTTTACAAAAAACACTCTATTGGATTAGTCCCCCGAAAAGTAGTCCCCAATTTATAGTTTATCTCTAAGGTGCATATGAGTTAAGCTAAAGGGAAAATATAAAGTTCACACCGTCAGCTGAACTACATAATCTCTATTCCCACGTAGGACTTGTTTGAGTGTGCTTTATGTGTATGATATATATATCTGGTTGAACCGTTCTAAAATTGAGTTTCAGAATAAAATTTCAAATTAGTAAGTTTAAATCAAAATGGATATAATTCTCAAAACTCTATTTTGGTGTATCTCTAGAAAAAAGGAACATTCTTGTGTCATTTCATAGTGCTTCATTGTCTATTCATTGTCTTCCTTGCCATAGAATTCACACCTCACACTGTCGCTCTGGTCTTTTTAAGACTGTTGTGGTGTTGAGTAATTAATCCCGCTAATGAAATTAATCAGCATATTAGACTTCTCTTAATCAATCTTGTAATCACTAATGAAAGCAGAGAAAGAAATGGTCGGAATGTTTTTCTTCACAATTTTTGGCGAATCCTCCAGCAGGTCTAATCATGTGAGCAGCCCTAGGAGTTTTTGTTCATTCAAATTGGTTGATTAACGGTGTCTGTTACTTCTTGTGGGTTCTCTGACATAAGATGTTTCCATTCCTTGTCGTTTAATACTATTTTGAATAATTTGCCGGTGTCTGTGGAGATCACTGGATGTTTTTTATGAGGTTTCTTCCCGGTTTTCCACCATACATCGGCTATGCAATCTCTTCAAAAAAGTGAAATACTCTTGAGAAGGATGTTAAACACCAATCAAATAAATAAATACATGAATCCAGGTGATTTTTGCAGACACGTCTCATAAAGAATTTTTAAAATATATACATTTTGACCCCTGAAATGTGTTTTAAATTTCAGTGTAATCAGAGACTCCAGTTCTGAATCTAGGTCACCCTCTCCTGCCAAAAAGAAGAAAAAACCCAGGTAAGTCCTGAAAAGCTATGTAATGAAATTTGTGATGAATTTAAAACTTTATAAATAATGTTAATTTGTAATAATGTTGGTAAATGGTAAACAGTACCGTAAAATGTGCAATATTTCAGCCTCTTATAAACCAGAAAAAGGGTCATAATTTTTAGTGCATTTGTGAAGAAATTTTCTAAAGACGTCTCAACATTTGTAAACTAGTATTCCCGTATCTCAGTTTTGATTCATATTGAATATGAGAAAACTCAGAGGAAAAAAGTCCTGTTGTAATATTTTTGGTATTTATTATGCCATCGTTTGTATAATGATGACCCTTGGTTTTTTGTGTTAATCTGATGATCGCATAATCAAGGCAAAATGTTTTATGTTTACCAGCAGGACTTCTCTTTGTGGACTCTCTCTAATTCTAAGAGTCTCTTCTTCATTGCCTGTAGGGATAAATTATTTCCACTGTTCGCAAATACTTAGAATATCTTCAAAAACTAGTCATTTTTGGGAGGGTTACTGTCGTTAAATATTCCAGAATGGAGTGGACAAAAAATATTAGATACATAGTGTAGAATTATATTTCTGATTATATTCAGAAATATGATTTAACATTTTGTATCTAATATTTTTTGTCGTTTTTTTTCACTAGTGAGTTAATTGTTGTTATTATTCAATCTTAAACTATACCTCTAAATTAAAGGTACTATACTGCAGAATTTCGGCCAAAGATTGACTGAAACGAATAAAACCGGGTTTTCTATATTTTTTATATAGTTTTGAAATCTATAATGTGACCTGCATTATAGATTTTACATCCTTTATTGTTATTTTAATACAGTAAATTGCACATTCTTGAGGTAGATATTTTCTGAAAGCTTACACTTTGGGCCATACTAGAAAAATATAGAAAACCTGGTTTAATTCGTTTGTCTTTTTTTGGCCGAAATTCTGCAGTATAGTACCTTTAATGGAATGGCATGAATTAATAGTTCTGGTGTTCCGTGCAAAGCAAATAAAAATTGGTTCAGTATAAATACACTGAATAAAACTTACATACCCAGTACTTCCTCCCGGGATTAAAGCTAGGTTAAAACTGAAAAAAAGTGCTAGTAATACAAGAGTATATAGATATGTATGTTCTCACTCGTCAGGAAGCGTCTAGTTGTGGCCTCTAGCTTGTAAATGTACTGTCGTGTCTTCTTTGTTGCCAGTGTATTTAAGGGTTGTTTCCTTCAAGCTGTCATATGGTTGAAATAACCTTAATTTTAACTTAAAGCGTCAATCACACAAACTATATGAATATGTAGACAAATATTAGTGTTGATCTTTAGCGTACTTATTAAATGATTTTATGAAATTGTTTTTCTACCCTCACAGAGAAGAGAGTTCCTCACCTGAACATAAGACTAAGTCAAGGAAATCAAAGAAACACAGATCAGAACGGTAAGTTCCTTAATACTTATATCAAGTCCAGATTGAGTGATTCACTTTTGAAGAATTTGATCTGTTAAGTAAGTTTTGGAGATTAAATCCTTGCTACTGATGCTAATTATACAATGTCCAGTTTGAAAGATTTTCTTTTGAAGTTCTTGATTGTTAAAGTTTGAAGATCACTGTTTTGGGAGTTATGTTATGAAGTTTATTATAAACTCTGCTCCATTCGGAGGCAATTTTTTTGTGACTTTGAAGAATGCCCGGAGCTAGTGAAAGATGAATATATGCATACATTTCAATTCTCTGGCTGAGTTATTTTTTTTTCATCTTGAAAGCATCAGATAATTGTTTTTCAACAAAAGCAACAGAGAGAGAAAACAGTACTTCATAAAGCCAGATTTACCAGTTAATTTAAGATATTAGTTTTGGTTCGCTGATTTAAAATTGTCATTGTTATTCTGCGGGTTGTTTGCTGGGAGCCTCCTGTGCCCTGGGTTTGAGGCTCATCAGTACGCCCATTTGTTGTGGTGTCCTGTCCTTGGACCATGTGGTCTTTGTGTGATGTCAGTGTTGCTGAGGGTGGTTTCCTTCACCTATTTGGCTGGCATGATGTCATATATGAGTGAAATAACCTTAAGTACAGCATAAAAAAAACACAATCATGCAACACTCTGTACTGGTGATTGTAATACCAATCAACATACCTTAAATCTTCCTCATGTCTTCTGTGTTGTCGGTGTCGTTTAGGGTGGTTTCCTCCACAGATTTTACTGGCACGCCGCCATATAAGTGAAATAACCTTAAGTGCAGCGTAAAACACCAATCAATCAAACAAACATTGTTAAACTAGTCTGGAGAGCTTCGGCGGCTCCATAAGAGGGTCTGGCCGAGCACAAAGACTGGCTCCCAACTCTCTTGATTTGTAGCACTGCAGAGTCCACTGATTAGAAGAGCCAACGGTTAATCAGCCTCACATCTGGCACTGTTATCTCTGTCTGCTCAGTGTAAATCACAAACTACAATAAACCAGACTAGCTTTCGACCCAATAACAGGACAAGTCTTTGGGCCTCTTTTCTAAAGTTTCCACCAGAATAGAATACAGAACTAGTAAAGAATGATGAGTGCTGAAATGGAGTGCGCCTTTCTGCAACGTCATAATAGCAACGAAGGCTGTGACACAATACTTTTCGAAATGTAATGACAAAATGTAAAACAAAAGTGTTATTTCACCTTAGTGAAAACTATCACTTTTATTGGTGATGGAAATCTGGATATTTCATCATATATAAAAAATATAATGTTATATCAAAACCTACTCGGGCCCGCGTCGTGGCTCAGTGGTTAGCGCGTCTGACTGCAGATCCTCCTTCGATGTACTGCACGGTTTAAATCTCCGAGTGGACCTGAGGTATATGAGGGAGTCACACGAGGTGACTTCGGCAATAGCGGGGGCGGTTTTTACGAGGTTTCCTCCCGGTTTTCCGCCGTATTGAGTACAGCAGACCAAGAAGTGGACAATCCGTCGTCATATAAATGAAATACCTTAAAGTACGACGTTAAACATCAATCAAACAAACAAAAACTAGTCAATGAATAACCCATACAAATCAAAATATTACATTCGAAATTGCCAAATAAGCATAGAAAAGCTCTTCAATATTTAAGGCATAATTTGTTTTGATGAGATTTACTTTAGTGGATATTCTTGTGATGCGTCATTCCTAATTAAATCCACCAGTCTACTTTTCACCTTCTTGCCAGGCAGTCAATATCTCGTCCCCTTAAGGGTCCATCAACTGCATTTTGAAGGTTCGGCTACACGAAATAAAATATTTGTAATTCAGCGTTTACTTATTTCGAAACGAGTTTTTGTTTGAATTCAATACAAAGATCTTTTGAAAGCCAGTAGACTTACTTTTTTCTTCTTCATTAAAGCGAGAACACTTAAATATCTGCTTGTACGCTGGTGCTTTCATAGCTGAGGAGCATCAGGAAATCGATTTGTTGTCGTGTCCTGTACTTGGACCGTGTGGTTGTTGTCATGTTTGTGTGTTGCCAGTGGCGTTAAGGGTGGTTTCCTTCATCTATTTGACTGTCAAGCACTCACCCATGTCCTATATGTACGAGTGAAATAACCTAAACTATAATAAGTGCAGCGTAAAACCACAATCACGCAACAGTCAGTACTGGTTGTTGTAACAATTAACTTATATGTACAGGTACCTTAAGATCTAGATTAAATCTGTCCCACTTTTGTGATGTGCGTGATTGGGGGAAACTTCCTGTGCCCTGGTGCCCTCGGAGCTGGGAGGCATAAAAAAAATAGTAAACAAGTTTCGTGTGGTGCAATATTTTCCATCTTTTGGCGCCATTCTTGCAAGTGTATCAATGTCAGTTTCTTTGACCTTCTCTGCTGACCTGTAATTCAGTGAAATAACCTAAACATCTGTGTAAAAGCTAAATCAAATAAACAGAACATGAAAGGAAAGTTTCTTTTGTATGGTACTGGCTGTCAGTCAGCATATTCTTACCCAAACTATTTAACATCGATCCAGTCTTGAATTTACAACCTCTGTATTGATCTTCCCAGAATTCCCAGCAGACCTTTGTCGTGGTGAAGCGTCGGAGCGAGTTCATGAAATCCTGGGATAATTCCTCTGTTCGCATTCAACTTACTCAATAATTAATCTTCAATAATCAGTGTCGGAAAAGGTTTTCTTTGCTCATGTAAAAAGAGGAGGAGTCAAATTAGATTATTCTGTCAATCATGTGTAGCCAACACTTACTTGACTAACTTGTAGCAATTGTTTCATGAAAAAACTGTAGCTTAAAATGGCCTGGCAATTATTTGTCAGCCTTTCTATTTGTCAAAACTGCCTGTAAGAAGGAGGGGCTATAAACCCTGTCATTCATTATTAGATCACACCTTTTTTTATTTTTTATTTTTTTTATTTTTTTATTTTTTTGCAAAGAAAGTATAAATTGGGAGGGGGCAATCTATATTTCATTGATAACAGTTAATCCACATTGAAACAAATGCCACCTAATAAATGCAGAAGTTGTTTATGTATTGTATTAGCTCTAGAATTACCACACTTATCCAAGTAGGATTGTACGTTAATCCATAAAAAAATGTTTTTTTGTGAAAGTCATATTACTTCCTCAATTGCCAAGTGACAAGTTAATTTCCTCCTCCTAAAAACTGTCAGTGTAGGGAGGGGCTACAAACCCTGTCATTCATTATTAAGCCACACCTCCATTCTTTTTTTTTTCAAACATGAAGTAGAATAAGAGGGTGTATCCATGTTGTGAGCTTAGTCTTTCTGCTTTATTCCATAAAGAATGATAGGTGTCAGGAATTTGGCCACGCTTACAACTGTCAGTAAAGTAACTGACATCCGTACATGTAATTAGTAAATTCAATAAAACCACACTTTAGGCTAACCATTTATTCTGTTTCATAACTCAATTTGTGAAAAAGCCATCGACAGTGTTTAGGGAAATTCAAGATAAGATTAGACTTTTAATCGCATAAAACCTAATGGTGCTGTAAATAATGTAGAGGTTTATTCTAGTAATGATGAAAGAATATTTTGGGGTCATCTGGATTTGGTTATGTGGTGCCCTCTGGCTAAGGGCAGTATGTTTCCAGATAATATTCATGCTGTCATACTTAGCACTGTAGAAACATTATCTTTCCATTAGCGATAACTGTCTACTATTGGAATACACCGCCGTCATATAAGTGAAATACCCTTGAGCACAGCGTTAAATACCAACCAATCAATCAATCAATCATGGTTCTTTGGTTGGGGTTCTATGCCATACTTTAGGTTATTTCACTCATATGACAGCAAGTCAGCCCAGTGGGTGAAGGAAACCACCCTCGACGGCACTGGCAAGAAAGAAGACAACACAGGACATTTACAAGATGTAAAACGTGATACCACAAACAAATAGCCTGTTGGCATAGAGCCTATTTAGAAAGAGTTCTGCCAACGGTCCATATGACCAATTCATTTTCAATTGTTCTATGTGTTTTACTATGGAAGAATGGCCAGATAGTTAAAGAACTGTCGAGTTGTATATGCAACATATAAGGTATATATCTTACCTCTTTCCTTTTAAAAACCACGACCAATTGATTTATTCTGCCACCAGCATGGTTACAAGCATATATATCTTACATTAAACTATTCTGTTAAATCCCATTCAAAAACATTAAATTTTTTAAACAAGCATGCATGCCAATTAACCAAAATGTCAAAAGTTAAAATTGGGTTAAAAGCATGACCCTTTGTTAGTAACTCTTCGTCAATTTTGTTCAAGGGGAGGAAAATAAAGACTCAAAGCTATACTCAATTATAGACCATAGCAAGGTGTTAATAAAACTGCTGTTACATTTTTCGTGGAATATGTCGCTATCCACTGAAAGTCAGCTGAATTGAAATACCAAAGTAAAATGTATGGTGAACTTTTTACGCTACATTTCCTGTAGTGATCATTTCACCAGAGTAACTGTATATTATGGTGTTGTGCATTGTGTTTAGCTTTATTCTGTACAATTGTCATTATCGTACGATTTATCTTTCGCTGGGGTTAATTTTTTTATTAATTTTTGGTGGTTATTATCTACAAAAAATAAATGAATAAAACATGACACAGAAAGTCTACCATACATTTTACCTTGGTATTTCAATTCAACTGTCTTCAAGTGGAAAACACGAATTGAACTTTTATTAACATCTTGCTTTGGTCTATAATTTGAACATGACTTTTTTTTTCTATTTTTGTTATCTTCTCCTTTCAGTAAATAACTAAAATAAAATTGTGGCACTGACAATTGAGTTAAGTGGATGATGAATTAGAAAAAAACTATAGAGTGTACATCGTTTAAGCGGAATTTGTCTTAAATAATATCATTTACATGTGCAGGTTGGAAAAATGTGTATATTTGTAGGGCCGCTTTTGTTAATTTACATACTTCATACTACTTGAACTCTAGCATCATTTTTGAGATTGAAAATGTATGCGTGGTGGTAGTGATTTTATATTAGGTTAAGTTTAGTAAATAAGTACATTTAATTAATTTGTTTGCATCCATATCCATCGACCGGTAATAATAGGTAAATAAACAAAAAGTTAACATAAATCATTAAAAATTTGTAATTTCTTTATTTCCAAACTTGCCAGTGGACGAAGGCGACACCACAGAAGGTAATATTATTGGGTGTTGATGTTGTTTACTTTCACCTTCATAATTACTGTATATAGATATACACATCCTTCATAGATGATAATAGATTTTATCAAATATAATGGTTACCAGTTAAATTCGTAAAAGCATTACTGCATCAAGGCGCTATGGAGTTGTGGTTTAAGCAATGCGCGGGACTGATTGTCCACTCAACAACAATACAAACATGAAAAAAAACATACAGATTTTTTATCAAAAATGAAACCAGTATGACCTGTAAATTATGCCATGTGATGAAAGAGATTTCACGAGATTTATTCCAGATCTGGGTACATGATACTTGTTTTAGTTATAATATCACACGGAAAGTTAGAGATGATAATTGTCCTGTCCGGTCCTATAACTGCGAGAAACCAAAAGAAAATACTGTTCTGAAAGACCATTATTCCAAACATACCTGTGCGGCCAGAGTTTCAAGGATGTACCTGGATTTCAACTATAAGTAAACGAGACTTGCACGGCCTATAACCTTCATATCGGGTTGCCTTTGTGTAGCTGCATTAACATGTCAACTCATCTTACATGGATTGTAGCAAGCAAAGGAGGTACAAATTATTTAAATGCCCAAACCTGTTTAGTATTGAATAAATTGGACCCTCAAATTTGAGAAGCTGCTCGGACAAACTAACGTATCCTGCGGAATTCCCCGCTGTTGCCATATCAGGGAAACAAGATTAACTACAGCCGGAAAACATGAAGTAAACAAACATATAGCAAGCCTACTTACTGCCTCATTCAATATAGTTCCTGTATAATAATAACAATACCAACTTTGTCACATCAGTTAACATCACAACATGTTACATCACAACATTACGCATACCCTAAATGCTTGACTAATTCGACCCCCTTTACAACTTATAAAACTACATTTGCTGCAAAGGGTAAGAAGTGTAGACATGCAATTTTGAAGTTTTTATGTAATTCAGACTTTAAATTACCAGAAAATTTAAGTTTTAGTTCCAAATTCACACTAAAACATTCAATAAATTACTAAAAGTTTGTGCTCTTAGAGGTCAAATTTGTTGAGGATTTAGGGTACATACGCTTACATACGTATACATACGCTAAGTATGAATGGAGACATGGCCGGAAAAATGTTCAATATAACAATGTTGTTACACTGAAAGTTGTAAACTCATCTGGCAATTGCAGAACAGAAAAAAGACCGACAATTCTAAGTGGTTTCATTTACAATTTTAAGTGCAAGATGTTAGTAGATAAATATCTATCTACCGGTACATGGGCAAAAGGTGAATATTGTTCCCTCTTTGTCTGTTGTTTGTTTTCTCCATTTGCTTTGTGATATTCTTATGCTTCTATTAAAGTCTTGAACAAACAACAAATTTAGGTGTTTGGAACAGACAATTTGGCCTAAACGTTCTCACCTGTTTACTAGTAGGATATTACTATAAAATTTCTTAGAACTTATGAAATTCTCTAAACTTTGTTTGCACTTCAATATTCAATATATGTGCTGTTAAGACAAATACATACTTTTTGATAAGATATTTCATGAAATGGTGAATTTTGTTTTCTTCTTAATTTCATTTATGCATCATATATCACTTCATTTCTGTTTCTTTGTCATTATATTTATTTATATAACAATGAAAAAAATCCAAGAAAATGGCTGCCTTTTTCTATCTTGAATAATGAAGTCCTGCTTTTTTTCTAATGCCCTCTGTACAATGATAGGTATAAGGTAAGAATAACGTTGTGTTTTTTTTTTTCAAAAACAAGTATTTTTATAAAATGGGTGAAATTCCTTGATCTTATTTCTTTTATTGATGTTGCTTCTGTATAATGAAAGTATTTTCTTTCAGGTAAGAGAGCAGAAAATTTATCAATAATGTCCACAGTTTTCTCAATAATGAAATTATGTTTTACTTTATATTGGGTGTTTATATGCTTGGAAAAGGATTAAACAAAATATCTTGCAAAATATAACCAAATATTTAAAATTAATAATGGTATGTCCCATCCCACATTTAAAATATAGTTTGGTTATTGGATTACCTCCCTTTGAATCCCCTTTTATTTCAGGTGCCAGATATGATTTTAATGTTCATGTTATTTTCTTTATGTCTTAAACTGTGTCTTACAAGGTGTTTAAACTAAAACCAGCCGTTCATGTATCCCTTGATAGTTTATACAATAATTTTAATTTGTCTTTAGGATGCCTCGAATTTGAAATTTGACGGTGCTCAGTTGTTACCTGGCGGATAAGGAATAGGCGTACATAATACTAGCTTTGCATTCTCAATATTGTGTGTTAAAACTTGTGATAATTTTTACCTATGGCTCATCTATAAAGTGTTAAGTCTTTTAAAGAAATATTACAGGAGTTATTTCCCTTATTCTATGCCACATTTACATAGAATGATGTAACACTATATATAACCCACTGCAATTTGATTTTAGTTGCAGTTATTTTGAATTATTACTAAAAACTTTTTGGCTACCTCTCATTCTTTCTATCGTTAGAGTTATAAGTGGAACTTACAAAATTCTTCAAATGTTAAAAATTGATTATTTGCTTTTATTTTTATCAGCAATTCAACTGACATTAATCATATTTAGAGTGTGCAAATAGTTTTTGTGAGAACCGTATGTGGTATATGTAAGGGAAATAATTTGTACTAATTTCACTAGAGTTGTCCCCCTTGTTCACACCTAATACATAGTTTATCCCTTAGGTTGGTGGAGTAAATCTGTTTGAAATGTGTGATTTTAGGTCAGCTTATTCTAATCTGTACCTATTCTTTCTTTAATGTTTTCATAGGAGTGACAGAAAACATAGACATGGGAAAGAGAAGAGAAAACATAGGAAAAAGTAAACAACATTTCTCTTATGCTATAAACTCTCTTCTCGTACATGGATAGAATAAAACGTCAGATTCGCATTAGTTAAAGTTTTGGTTTGGTTCTTGTCCTCTGTCTGAGGGCAGTATGTTTCCAGATTATATTCATACTGTCATACTTAGCACTGGAGGAACATTATCTTACCAACAGCAAAAACACTAAAGTGGCTACACATTTTATGGTTGTGTTAAAAGTTGCTGTCTAATGTTGGAATACAGCGCTGTCATATAAGAGAAATACCCTTGAACACGGCTTTAAACACCAACCAATTTTATGGTTTGGTTCTCAATATTTATATTAAAACAGAAGAATATATAAAAACAGAAGTATTTTACATGTATGTTGATGAAAATGAGCTTTCTCTCAAAAGATTTTAATATCCCTTATTGGGAAGTTAGTATGTGTTACATCATGGTAGTTTGAGGACCATGTCTCTAGTGTTTGTTTTGTTTCCAACTTCTAGACCACATGAATCAAGTGAAAAGAAGGGTAGAAAACGTCGTAAGAGGGGTAACTCCAGTTCTAACAGTGATTCTGACTCCAACTCAGGGTAAGTCTGATGAAAGGTCATAAACGTGATTCTGAAAAGTGAAAAAAATTGTTTTTATATTATATTACGGCTAGTCCTTGACATTTCAATATTTAAACAGTTTCATTCATACTGAATTGAACTATATTGAATAACTTTTTATCAGTTGATTAAGCCTGTAGTTGGGCAACAGCCTCTTGTGCCCTGCTGCTCTCTGAGCTAAGGGGCATGGGAAGTGGATTTCTTGTGGTCTCCTTTTCTTTAGTGCTGTAAATGCTCATGTACTGTGGTGTCTTCTGTGTTGCCAGTGTTGTAGAGGGTGAATTCCTTCACCAATTGGGCTGGCGTGCGGTCGTTTGAGTGTAATAACTTAAAAGAACGGTGCAAAATCCCAAGCAAACCAAACCGATTGTTTATGAGTGTAAAACAACCCTTAATATATAGGAGAACCTAAAGCAAGACAAAATCCCTGATGTGAGCTCTTGCCAATCCCATTCATTGAATTTGATTCTCTTTTTGTTGATTATATTTACAGTTATAATAATAAGTTAATAACCAAATGGTAAGAGTTAAAAAAAATACATTTCTGCCCAGGGAAAATAATGTTTTAGTTTCTGTCCTTTAGTTTTATTAAACATTGGAAAGCAAAAATGAAATGATAGTTTCACAGCTTTTGAAGTTGTCTTTAACCATCTAATCATTTTTGGGGGTGTGGCTGGCTACAGACTGTTTCTGCTCTCTGAACCAAGGGGTACAGAAAGTCAATTAGTTATGACTTCAGCGGGTGGTTGGGTGGGAGCCTCCAGTGCCCTGATGCTCTCTGAACTAAAGGGCACATGATTTTGATTTGTTGTGGTGTCCTGTTTTGTTAATGTTATGTAAATGTTTTGCCCTATCTTGCATGTTGCCAGCATCGTTTAAGGTTGGTTTCCTTCAACGAGTGGACTGGCACGCCATCATATAAGTGAAATAACCTTGAGTACGGCGTAAAAACCCCAATCAAACAAACAAGTTTTCTGCCACTTTCCTGATCCTATGTTGTATTTGTTTGCTCCCAGTGATCATAAGTGAGAATTCTCTACCTATTGGACGGTATCCGATGTGTGAATGTAAAAATCAACCAAAATTTGATTGATTTTTGATGTATGAATGTAAAAATCTACCTTAACTTGAACTGTAGCCTATGTGTTGTGTGAATGTAAGAATCAACCAAAACGAATGATTTCTGATGTGTGAATGAAAGAATCAAGCAAAACTTAGTGTGAATGTAAGAATCAAGCAAAACTGAAGTGGTATCACGTGTGTGAATGTAAAAATCAACCAAAGCCGTGGCGTATCTGATGTATGAATGTAAAAATCAACCAAAACTTCAACCGTTGCCTATGTGTTGTGTGAATATAGGAGATGTAGATGTAGGAGAAAAACAAGAATCGAAGCTGTGTGTTATGTGTGAATATAAGAATCAACCAAAACTTGAGTTTGCACTTTATGTGATAATGTATAAATAAACCGAAACAGAAACTTGAAGCTCTATTTTATTTGAATGAATTCGAATGTCTCTATGTTTCAGATCTGACTCCTCACCTGACAGAGGGCAAACAGTACAGACCAAACCGGCAGGCCGTGGGCGGGATGAGGCTAGGGCCAGGGCAGCCAAGGGGTCATCCAGTGAATCAGCAAGCCCAGAACCAAAGTATGTGTCATTCAGTTTTGTTCCCTTATTTTCTGTTTTGTTGTGTTGTTTTGTTTTTGAAAAATGGACTGTAGTGTCTCCTGTGTTGCAATTGATATTAAGTGTGATTTCCTTTACCAGTTGCGCCAGTGCACCCCATCATATGAGTGTATTAACCTTAAGTACAGTGTAAAACACCAATCAAACAAATAATCTGTTAAAGGTATAAATAAGAACTCAGAACAAAGGTAATGTCTTCGTTTTAACTCAGTGTCCAATTGTTATTAAATAAACTATTGAAATAAGCATCTGGAGTAATACTAGTGGGAACAGATAATAAATAGTTCATAAAGTGGTGCAGACCAAGACCTCTAAGGTATCAACTGGCGTGCAGTTTGCGAGTACGTTTACATATTATTTGGTGGTACTGCGTTTTTTTCTGCATTTTAAGGACTTCAAATAGAATCAGTCCTCTGATTCGGTTTCTCAGTTTAGTTTTAAATTAGTTGGCAACAAAATTTAGACAGTGAAATCTCCAGCAGAATTTTTTTGCGGAAACAACAAATATGGCTTGTCAATACCTAATAGTGCTGGTATTCTTCTTTGATTTTAAAAAAGGTACAAACCTATTTTAGATTTTTAGTACACCTGAGCTATGTACAGGGCCTATGGGTGCCAGATTTTCTGAACCAATAGCTTATCTAAGTTATCTAGTTATTAGAGAGTGTTATTCCTAATTTTGACAATACTCTTACTGGTCAGTTAATTAAGGACGCTTAAAATCAGGGATTATCATATGTTAAAACACGTGATGTAGCATGAGAACTCGAAGCAAATAAACAAACTGAGAGGCACTCAAACTAGATGCGGGTGGTTGGGTGGGAGCCTCCTGTGCCCTGGTGCTCTCTGAGCTAAGGGTCACAGGATGCTGACTTGTGGTGGTTTCCTGTTTTGTAAAAGTTCTGTCTTACATGTTGCCAGTGTTGTTTACCGTGGTTTCTTTTACGGATTGGGCTGGCATGCCGTCATGGACATGTAAGTGAAATAACCTAGTGTGTAACCTAGTCTGTAAAAGTGTGTAAAAACCCAATCAAACAAACAAACTAGATTTTTAAAGTTGCAGGTCCTGTACATAAATTGGAGCCAATATATTTTTTGTTGTGATTACAGAAGATCAAGGCAGGCTCAGCAGATCCCCTCGCCTCCTAAAAACGGGAAGCGGATCTCAAGGTCACGGAGCCCGTCTCCAAATGAACGACGAAAGACCAGAAATCAGATCTCTCCAAAAACTTCACCTCCAACTAGGAAAGATAGGTCACACTCTCCTGTAGTTCAAAGGTCAACATCTCGAGACAAAGGTCAGAGGAGGTCGAGGTCAAGAAGCTACACACCAAAGAGGTACACAGCTTTTTGTCTTTCTTAGTATTATTTTTAGTTTAAATCATGCTATAATGTTTTTTTCAGATATGTCAAGGGAAGTAACTGTTGATGGACAAATGTGATTATGCATTTTGTGACTGATAGATAGAGCTTAATAGCTTTATAACTACTGAATCGCTAGATTGAAAGTTCAAAGCCGAACAAAGGCATATTTAAGACTTAATGGAAGTTGTAGTCAGGATACTTCATTGTTAGAGGTGGGTGGTTGGTGGGAGCTTCCTGTGCCCTGGTGATATCTGAGCTAAGGGGCATAAGGAAGCTGATTTGTCTGTGGAGATCTGTTTTGAGTCCTATTTTTGTCCTGTGGTGTCCTTGTCTGTTGTCAGTTTTGTTGAGGGATATTGGATTCATTACCTTTCCCTGGAATTGTTACTATACTTTACTGTGTTGTAACTTCTCAGATAGTTCTAATCAATAAATGTCATCTTTCAGAAATCGCAGTCGTTCATTGTCATACTCCCCAGCTGGAAAACGCAGACAGCGTTCAAAGTCGTACTCACCAGAGGGACGCAGAAAGGGATCAAATTCACGGAGACGCAGCTACAGTAGAGATCAATCTCGGAGTGTCAGTAATACTCCGCCTCATAGTCGAGACTCCAGGAGTCCGTCAATACGAAGACGACGAGGCTCACCAAGTCATCTTGAGAAGAGACGCATCACTAGGTAATGTATCAGAATTTCTGGGCCTGTTGTCCACTCTGAAAACTTTAAGCTATTTTTACACAGGATAACTTAATTAAGTTCTCTTGAAGTTTTTAAAATATTCTTAGAAAGGTTGAAAACATAAAAAGAACAATAGACGAATAAAATTCTTAATTTCTTAAATGGAATTTTGAGTTTAACATAAATATACCTTTTGTTATAAAATAATTATACTATCATACATTACATTGTGGATATGTTAGTTAAATGTATCGTATAATGTTGTCCTTTATTTTCCATTTTACTATACATTTAGATTTCATTTTGTGTCATTGAAGTTTTGCTATTGTCTTTCTCACAATTTTTATCCATTGGTAATCACTTTATATGCTTCATTACTTTATTTGCCTTATATGGATTGAAGTGTAAATATCGTTTTTATTTTGCCTCAATTTATCACAAAAGTTCAGTTTTATGCCTTATATGTGAATTTAACCTTCTTTATTCTGTTTTATTTGGTACTTGTGGTCTCACTTTATGATGTATATTGTAATGGTATTCTTTGATTTAATTTCTTTGTTTTAATTTGTCTGTTTGTTCCTTATTTCTCCTGATATTTTGACCTTGACATTTGGGGTGAAAGTTCAAACTCTGACAGCAGACGACGACAACACTCTCAGTCACCAAGGCAACAAAGGAGATCAAGATCACCTCAACATCGCAACAGAAGAAGTCCCAAAGATCGATATTAAATCGATTTTGGCCCTCATAAGAAAACGCGGAGATTCAACATGGTATTTAATCTATGTTTGAAATTAGTCAGTTAACCCTTCAACAAGCATTATAATAACAGCTCCTCGAATTAACCCTTTATCCAACTAACCAATTAACCCCTTGCTTCATAAAAGGCTTCAGCTTTAGGAAATTAATGACGATATTAACAGCCAAGTTACTTTCACTTTCACTTGACACCACTCAATTTCTTGCTGCGTTTAGAAGTTGGCTAACTTTGAAATACACTTATGGAATTATCAATATTCAATATATTGATAGAATTTTAGACAATCCAACAACCAAAAGCATTCATGGCAAAAAGTTATTCTTATAACCTTTTGTTCACATAAAAAATATCAAGCTTAGTTTGATATTATATTGTTTATCTGCATATTTATCACTTTTAAATTAAATATCTTAAAAGCATTTACATGTACAACTGATAGGCTGCACACTGCATTGTGAATCCCAGGGCCAGGTTTATGTTCTCCCTTTGAAAGTCTTCGAGGTGTATATATATATATATATATATATATATATATATATCCGAGTTCCAATCCCGATGAACTTTAAAAAACATATATCCCAGAACCAAAATTATTTACACAACACACCAAAAGGTGCATAAAAAGTACACAATACGGTAATGTACTACAATAAAGTAAATTTGATGATTGGGTTTACATGACGCCAGACCGAAAATAGAATCTGTCCAGATCCTTCTAAAAAGTTGTACAGTACATGTATTCTGATTTGCTGAAAATTAGCTGGGGTCCATGTGACCATCAAAATGTCAAGCAACACCGCTCTGCTTCGTTTTAGTAGTTGAGTGATGCTACTTTGAATGCCAAATTCTCAGCTTTACAAAACTTTTGAAAGCTAAAGTAAAAGAGGAAAGTGTTTTTTTGTTCTAATCAGATGAAAACAGGCATAGTACACATTATCAAAAGCTTTCTATTTTTCTAAAGGATGGTATATAAAAATAGCCGACCTATATTATCTATACCATAATGTTTTTCTATTATTATTTTTTTTCTACAGTGATATTTCATTGGGTATACTTAGATTGGGATGGGCTATTGGGCTTGTGCTGGCTAAGGGCAATATGTTTCCAGATTATATTCATGCTGTCATACTAAGCACTGGAGGAACATTATCTTTCCAACAGCAAAAACACTTTACATTTTCTGGTTGTGTTAAAAGTCGCTGTCTACTGTTGGAACGCAACACCGTCATATAAGGGGATTTTAAGTACCCTTGAGCGCGGCATTAAACACCGATCAAGCTATTGGGCTCGTGGTCTTCAGGTTTAATATACCTTTGTTTTTACTCGAAACACGACACCTGCGTCAAATGAGTAACAACCACACTAGTACAACATTAAATACCAAATTAGTAATAATAATAATAATAATAATAAACTTTATTTAACGAGAATAATACTCCCTGTAGTTCTCAATAACAATAACAAAACAATATAAACCATAACAATTGTAATAATACAGCAATAAACAGTATATACAAAAAAAATATATAAAAAATTTACAAAAATTGTCACGAACTAAAAAGTCTGTTGGTAAGCAAAGGAAGCAAATAGGCCTACCATGGACGCTCTGGAAATATTGTGTTGAGTTTTTCGCTGACATTGTCTCTTTGTGGCATCATCAAAATGTAAGGGCCTCTCAAAACTATTTCAACTAAATGTTTCAAGTGCTTCTAATTTATTTTTTATATGCATGTACATGTATGTACTCACTTGTTGTTGTTGTTGTTGTTGTTGTTGTTATGAATACTGGTGTTGGGGACGGCATTGCTTCGGTGGTGGGAGATTCAGCGTGTGTTTTTATTGAAAGATTTGTTTTCTTACCAGATTAAGATATTTCATTAAATTATTTCATATTGTTCATTTGATGTTAGAACCTTAGCCCTAGAAGAATCTCATAATTCATTCTCACTTGGGAAATGAGAACCTTTAGAGTCTACACGAATGCATTTAAAGTAGAATTGAGAAGATTAAGCAGTTCACTGTATTTGGTAACTCTTTGACATGCAGTTCCCTGGCTGCATACCTTCTTAATAGACACTCATTAGGACTCATAACCTCAATGTGTACATAAGAAAACCTTGTCCATTCTATATCTGTTAAAACTGGCCTTTCGTCCTATGGTGTCCTTGTCCGTGCCAGCTACGGTTATAGGGTGGTTTTCTTCACTCGTTGGGGCAGCATGCCGTCATATCCGTGAATGGTCTCTTGAGTTTTGTACTTTCGTAAATTCAACAATTTTTGTTTTTAATTTATTTTGAGGTTTATGAGCCAAGTGAAACAATAACAGTAAATAACAATAATTTTAATATATATATTGTTACTTTGTTGTAACAAACATGCAAGTAAGGAGCTTATAGACCAAATGCATATTTAAGGGGATGAAAACAAAACACATTTTGAGCTACATTTCCTGTAGTGATCATTTCACCAGAGTAACTGTGTATTATGGTGCTGTTGTATTCAGCTTTATTCTGTAGAATTGTACAGGTTTTCTTTAGCTGGGGTTAAATTTTGATTAATTTTTGTTTATTATTATCTACAAAAAATAATTGTAAACATGGCACCGAAAGTCCACCATACATTTACCTTTCTTTTTTTGTTATCTTCCCCTTTAAAGAAAAATATGGTCAGTTTTAATCCCCTTGGCTATTAATAGTTTGTAAGGATGTGTGACTTGATTCATTCATACTAACAGTGAGGGTGATTCATAATTCATTTATAGTATAGTGCTTAACTAACCTCTGCCTTGGATAGAATGTCCAATTACGGTAATACTTTGAAGAAAAAATTAAAACATACCCAGATTCCAGCATTTAAATGTGCCCATTACCAGATTAAGTTTGTTTTGAAAATTAGTTATTAAGTCTTGCCCTGTCACATTTTTTAAGATAAGCAACAATTTAATTTTCAACTTAATTTTAAAATAATACAGGTTGATATGCTGGAAATGGATTAAGTCAATAGAGCAATTTTAAAACATTGTAACTATCAAACTTTTCAACAGCACTAAATTGTTTATTTTGATACAGATATTTTGTTTTGAAATCAATTTTAAGTCTTGTGCATTGAAACTAATATGAAGAAAATTTAAAATGGTTGATAAGTTAAATATCAAAGAAGTCTGTGATACATTATTTAAAGTCTTTATCAAGCATTTTTGGAACACTAATCTCTGTATTTCTTTGCTGACATGTTACATTTTTTTTTATTCCAGTGCTCGTAAACGCCCTGTCCCTTACTATCGCCCTACGCCACCAAGTTCCGTCAGCAGTGGGTCATATCGAGGAAGTCGATCACCCAGCCCGTTTAGATTCCGAAGTCGAAGCCACAGTCGAACACGACACAGAAGTTGGAGCTACGACATTTATAACCGACGTTGAAGTAACTTTATCAGAGCTTGTAAGATTTGTGTGAATCTTAGATTTAATGTTACAATAACTGAGGAGATATTGTTTGATATAGATCTGAAGTTTACACTGACTTACATAGATTATTGTGCTAACCTGCCTGGAAATTTAATGCCAAAGGAGTGAAATTTAAATTTAATCTGGAATATAGCACAATTAAATGTAAAATAGTCCTGCAGGTGTTTCCAGAATAAAAAATAAAATCATAGCAAGGGTTATGAAGAAGTTATTTTAAAAGTTATTTTAAAATTATGTTAACTGCAAATAAAAAATCGTTAAATACAATTTTTATTTGAATGATTCAAAGAATGATCTAAACCCAGAGTATACAAACTGTAGATAAGTAAGATGTCGACAAACTTTATTCTTTCTTTCTTTAAGAATTTTGAGATTCATCAATATGTTTACAGTTTGTTTGAACGGTATTGTTTTTTTTTAAATAATTAAGTCAGAAAGAAAGTCTGTTTTCATTGTAGTACAAAACACCACCCTTCACTCACTCCTTTGACATTATTTCAGGCAGTTATATTTGGTTTGTGATTTGGTTTTGTTCATATCTGTGTTTTCTCTTCTCCTACTCAAATAATAATATAATACTAATTTGTTGAGTTTTTCTAGGATTATGTGTTGACAATTTGTGTGAAAATAAAATTGTTTATTATTTAAAAATCTGTATTTAACTAAATACCAGAATGATATTGTAGTTATATTATAGGGCGGACGTATGATGAAATGACAAATAATTATTAGAATAGGGCCTACCATTTTTTTTTAACATACCTGCATCGTTATGACTCAGGTAGATTAAATCTTTGAGGTAAGCAAGTTGTCCTGTCCACTTCAAGTCAATATATATTGTTAAAATCTTCTGTCCGAGGGTTAAATCTAGTAACTAGATAATTAATCAGTTTTTTAATTTACAACAGCTTAAGAGCATGTTTAAGAGCACATGTTGAATTTCTTACATACATAACATCATGCCTGACTTTGTACAGTATTTAGAGATTTCTCATTTTATTTTATCAATATCATCTCCCCCATGATTTTCCATAAGTTTTGTTTGTATATATTGGTGGGTTATTAAAAAGTTATGATTGCCGAGGTTTGTAAAATGTGTATTGTTGGCATCCATGGCTAGCTCCAATGCTCCAGCAAAGTTAAATCATTTTGATTTAGTGATTGTGGAATACATATCTTTAATAATGATTAGGCAAATATATTATATGGGTACCTCACTGCCCAACAAAAAGTTGTTGGAGTCGCAGATTTATGGTAATGTATATTTCAATACTATAGTCTATCCTGCCGGGATATAGTATGAAGGGATTGGAAACTCTGTTGTTCTTCCCTAATGGGAGCTTGTTGTCTACTCAGTAGAGAGAATAAATAACCTTTCATGAAGTCTGGGTGAAAAACAGCAGTGCTTCTTATCCCTCCAAATGATATCCCAGGTATGTTGCCTGGAACAGTATGTTCAATGTCTCTGTCACCATTTTACAGAAATGTGTTGTCACATAATTAACCGGAGCTCCTTTTCGAAAACATTGTTACCCTCTGGATAAAGCCGGTGTGGTTAACCAAAGATGATCAGAGTAGATTTTTGAGGTCACAGAGCCTTAAACAAACAGTCAACCCCAGTAAAATTTAGTTGTTACTGTTAGACTAAAACCCACTATCGGTTTAAAGGTTTACTATCAAGGGTGGGTTCTTTGAAATTTTATAAAATTTAAGGCAAATTGGTTTAGGTTGCATTACAATGAATTTCTATTATTTTATGATGTCTATATCTGCTCCATTGTTTTTCTCTAATAATAATAAATCTTACGGCTCAGTTTATTGTATATCATGCTCTGAATTACCAGTATTTGTATAAATTTGAATGAAGTATTAATATGACGACCAAAATTGAGTGAAAAAACTGTAGAAAGTCTGTGAATGCCTACGGGCAACAACAACAACAACAAAATATATATAGGGCCTATTTAACTGGAACATCTCTGTAGTTGCTGCACATGTATGTGAGATTTTAGTTAATCTACGGCTGGTAGTATATTCACGTTTGATTTATCTGAAGGTCTTGTAAACTTGATTCACAGATTGTCTGTCCCGCAAGCCTGGGTATGTGACTTAGATTCTGCCTACTTAAAGTATAGTCATGTATGTTACTCTCTTTGCATGTATAAAATAAACAAATCAAGACATTATGGATAACAACTTCGTTTTTATTATTTTATTAACAAGTTGTTCAGTGGGGTTTCCATTTGTACGGGTACGGCTGCAGATAATTTTGTTTTGAGTGTCCATTCATCCGATTTTCCGTATGCAGAGACTGAAAATGCATTTAAGGCATACGGTTCCGCATACAGAAACGTACCGATCTCTACATGATCCGGTCCAAGAATGACGCATCCGTACAAATGGAAACACTCTCTATATTAACAGCTAGCGCAATTTTTCCGTATCCGCATCCGTACAAATGGAAACGCCGCTTTATCCATAAAGTCTGCTTGAGAAAAAATAAAGATCCATAAAGTCTTAATTTGTATGTCTTGTCAGCTTTTAAATGCCTCTGAAAGATGTTTTGTATAAAATATATTTACTATTCGATCAACCAGTGTTTTGTAATATCAGACCAAAGAGCACATATGTTCACCTAAATAAATATGTGGGTATGTTTCTATAAACATCATTGTAAAAAAATTAAAATAATGTAACATACATGTATTTTAATCTCAATTGTAGGACTTTAAACGGAAACCAGCATTTTACTGTGGGTTGATTTTTTTTTTCCAGCAAGGTAAATAAATGAATGACATTTCCTGCAAATTTTGCTTGCCCTACAGGGGAAATGGCTGTTCGATCTTTCCTTTACTTTGTTGAATAAAGTATTTTAAAAAGGACATAAATAACCTTTTATACTGCACCAATTTTAATGTGATATATTGTCATGGGAATACTTAGGTAACTGTATCCTGTGTATTTCAATGTTATTCCATATAATTTACTGTCTTTGTTTGAATGAAATTTCACCACAGAATATACTGGATAAAATCCACATATTTAATATATTGTATTTAGAGTGGGATTTTCCAATTCACATTACCATTGATCTGAAAGACACTAATACTTTGAACTTGATCTCTGACCCTAGGGTATCATCATCAGCTGACTCCAAGCAATTCAATTCAATTCAATTCAAACTTTAGGGTCAGCTTTTGGTTGGATATACCGGAGTATAAAAGAAAATGTAACAACCAACTAAAAAAATAAAAACTAGTTGATATATACAGGTATATCAATATTACAAATAATTAAATCCATTCAAAAATGTTTACAATGAAGGAGCAAATATGAGAAATTCTATATTGATATACTGTTAAAGCTTGAACTAAAGATATAACTGTTCTTTTTTCATATGTAAAATGAAATTAACAAGCTCATACAGTTGCAAATCTTAATTCAAAAAAGGCCACTGATGTGAATTTTTTAACCTGAAAAAGTTCTCTTGAATTGACCTCTGACCTTTTACCCCAGGTGTTATGTGTCACCCAGAAGCAAATTTTTTATTGTTTTGCGAAGCTCAACTTCGTCAACCTGTTGTAGCATTATTGTTCCCACTTCAGTTGATTTTATTGTTTACCCCATTACGACAATGTCACTATAACTTGTATGAATACAAATGTATAAATGTACTTGTAAATGAACAGTCTGGAAAGCTTTCAGAACTCTTTTACAATAAAATGTATAAAGATTTACCACAAGACTTTCTTGTTTTTTTTTTAAAGCCAACCTCTGTAACTCGCGGGTGGTAGGGTGAGAGCCTCCTGTGCCCTGGTGCTCTCTTAGCTAAGGGGCATCGGAAAGCTGATTTGTTGTGCTGTCTTGTTTTTTGTCCTGTAAATGCATATTGTGGCTTGTTCTATGTTGCTGGCGTCGCTTAGGGTGGTTTCCTTCAACCCTTTGGCTGACAAGCCGCATAGAAGTGAAATTACCTTAAGGATGGCGTACAACCCCAATCAATCAGTACCTTCTAGTATGCCTCTGGCAAAGCTGTGTAGCGGGATTAATTATAAAACCAGCAATTGTTTGTGTTGGATGTACTGTATTCCAGTCAGTTCCATAAATATCCAATTATCCAGGTGGATTTCACGGTAAAGATATAACATTAGTGGACTGGTTTATTTTGTTTGTTTGTTCGATTATGGTTATTTCACTTATCTGACGGTGTGAAGCCCAACACTCAACAGCACTGACAACAAATCGGCTCCAGCCAACCACCATCATAAAGAGGTGTTTGATTGCCCTAAAATGTTCACTCAGTGTTCAATTGCCCTAAAATGTTCACTCAGTGTCCGATTGCCGTGTAAAATGTTCACTCCGTGTCTAATTACACTGTAAAATGTTCTCTCCGTGTCTAATTACGCTGTAAAATGTTCTCTCCGTGTCTAATTACGCTGTAAAATGTTCTCTCCGTGTCTAATTACACAGTAAAATGTTCACTCAGTGTCGGATTGCACTGTAAAATGCTCACTGTTATTGCAATATTATAATGCAGTTCATATGAGTTGCCATTGACATGAGAGTTTTGTCTTTACTCATTGAGCATGCATGTTACCATAATAAGTGAATATTAATAAATCACAAACAGATACAGTAGAAACAAGTCGTGTTTATACAAAACAAAAAATGAATAATTCCAAAACAAAATTTAAGAAGCTTTAGTTTATTGCATAAATTTCAAAGTCACTTGTTGACCATGTATATAACCACTTTAATTAAATTATGATGAGACAGCATATCATTGCTTGATTCTTATACCCTTAAATCAGAAAATTTTATGAAATAATACTGACAAGATTTCAGCTCTTCTAAATAGGAGGTAGTAATTTTACTGATTGTTTTATTGATTTGAACAACTAAAACAATGGAAGTGAAATTCATACAGCATAACCATCTTAATCAGACAAATTCTACATATCTTGAGGTTATACTTTACATCCCTTTTACTTTAAAATTCAAGAGGTTTTATATCTTCTAGTACCATAAATGCATCGGACATTCCTCTCTGGTTCAATAAAATAAAAAAAACTCTTATTTTAATATTTGAGACAGCAAAACATAAACTCTAACTTCTGATGGCATGTATCTCTGCAAAATATTTGTTTTTCTTACCATCTAGAATTTCACTAATAAATAGTCTTTTTGAGCTGGCAAAGCTTGCTAAAAATTCGATCACAAAACTGCCAATAAACGGTCCCCGATAAACTGTTACATACCCAGGGAAATATTAACCTGCCCTAGTTGTAATTTAAAATTTTACCTAATGTTCATAAAATACACTTGGTTCAGACAGTTTATTAGCAAATACTTACAAAGTTCGGCTTCATTTCAAATACAATTTATGCTCAAAACTATAATGGCTTACAGGCACACTTCAGACATTGATCAACTCAGCAGTAAAATTAAGCAAAATATCCTGTTAAATTACTACAAAATTCCTTAAAACATTGTGTGTTCAAAGCAAGGGTTCGTCTTCAATGGTGTCCACGGCCCATATTGGAGCCATTTTGCAAAATGATAGTCCTCATCTTACAAATTTAAAGATTTATTCCTGCAGAAAAGGTCAGGTCGATAAGGATTAGGGGTGTAAGAATACATAAAACTAGTGAACTATCGATAGGTTTTGGGTTATGCAATAGTCCATTGCAATAGTTGACATATTTTCCCAAATACATGCAAATGTAAACAATCTTTTTGTATTATTTTTCTTCAATATATTTAAATGGACATTAAAAGACCATGGATAACTTACCCAAAATTAGAAAATGCTATGAATTAACTGTGAAAATGACTGACATAATTACTGATAGTATGTCACATTAATGTATATTCTGAAGATTCAAAAGAAATATTAAGTGCGTAATTTTAACAAAAATCCGACCCACAACACTAACACAGTAGTGCCCTACATGTAAGTATTGCAATACTATCACAACGGTCAAATAAGATGCAAAAGTCCCCCCTTATAAAGAGTAGGGCCTATTGAAGCCCTGGTTTATTTCCAAATTTCCAATTCCAAACTCAATCCATAGTCGGGAGGAAGATTGTTTTTTTTTTACCTCCATGTAAATATAGCATTATTATTATTATAACAGTCACCTGTCAAGATTTTCGATTCATTCGTACAAAAGAAACTTAGCCAGTGCAATTAAACCTTAAAATAAAAATTAAGGTTGCAAATAAAAACCCATTTGTGGTAATGCATTCTCTCATCAGGCATTTTTAATGTTCTGTGACAGGTAATTTGGACTTTCTGTGATCTAACATTGGAAAATAAACACTCATCTTTTATATTTTTTTCAAATCTTATTTCCTGAAACAGTTTTTTATATTGAGCATCCTGTTTCTTCAGGCATCTTGTCTCCGCTTGGCCGCGATGTAAACTGTCCAAATCAGGGAGACCATATTTGCAACAAGGACTCGATACTGAAACAGAAAGTGAAAGTAATACATTTGACAGACTCGGTTTTTGAGCTATTAAGATGAATTCCATTCTGATTCACTGAGGAGGTTTTACAAAATGAAAAATGATATAATCTTAAAGACTTGCTTGTTAACAACTCTAAAACCAGTAGTTTCACAGATCAGTTTAGAGTAATATGAAACAAGAAAAACTCAAATCTTGTACCAAAAGGCTTGCAGAGCTTGATTTTTGATGGGAATCCGATTCCTGAAAAAAGTCAGGTAAAGCAAGAAAATTGGATTCCCATTCAGCCCTATTCTATAATAAAAATGTTAAGTCTTTATTTCGCACCAAATGCAACTTGCAATCTGTTTTGATAATGATTGCTTGATATATGACGGCATGCCTGTCCAATGGGCGAAGGAAGCCCCGTTAGTGATGCCACATAGAAGACACCACAATACTTTCAAGACAAAAACATTCTCAAGCCGATATTAGGCCGGACTAAAAAGTAGGACTGTGAACAAACTCGTGGACCAGACCTAGTCACAATAACTAAAGCCAGTTTAAAAATCGATTTAATTTGAATTAAGTAGGTCATAATTGAACTATAATTTTCATTAAAAAGCTGTGAAAAAAAAAGTAATTTTTAAAAACTGTAATGAATTTTGATTCTCGTTCTGTAAAGTTACAAGAATCCAATTAAATTCCGGAAAATTTCAATAAAAACAGCCTGGCTTGATATTCAACTAGCTACAAGTAGCCTTTTCTCACCTGTAATGGTACATAATTGATATTTATATACTGGAAACCGGTCCAAATCTTCCAGTTCATTTTCAAAGCTGTCCAAAAGGTGTCCCGTATCTTCTGTATGGCCACATCAGAACCGTGACCCTAAACATTAAAAAATGAAAATTCAATACATATGGTCGCTCTTGTTGCTCCAACGCTGTTGGATTTGTGTGTTTGATAACTTGGTGTTTGGGATTTTTTTTTTTTAATGTGACCATCCAAATAACGTTAAATAAGCAGAATATTAGTTATTGACATTTTTCAAAGGGTGTACAGATTTTTATAACCTTCTTGGAGCTCGTACACCCTGATCCGCAGTTGAAGCCTCCCTGTTTTAAATTAAACTTGTGGCAAATGTGTCCTCCCCAGTGTTTTGTCTCGGCCAGAGTTATCTCCCCTGGTCGCTGACGCTACCATGAAAACGCTGTCTGATTCTAGGGACTTCGAAAACACTCAATGACATTGCAAACAAAAAGTCTGTAAAAACTAATGTTTCCAATATTTTACCGTCATTTAAATGTAGTGATTGTGAAGAAATTATATTTTAAACTATGTCATTGCCAACTTATTGTCGAGTTTTACGGTCAGTTTTATTAATTAAGAAAACGAAATTTGAAGCTAAGGCGGCCATGTTTGTTTTTAATTACCCTTGAATATTCTCACAGGGTGTACGGATTTTTATCCCCTGGCAAATTGACACAAGGAATTTGGTTGACGGATAATAAAATTGAGTTATCAACCCCTGATATAACCAGCATTTCCTCTTTAGGCAAGCACCTACCCCAATGATTTGAACAAAAGTACTGAAAACATATGGCCCAATACTCCTTTCTGTTTCAGTATACTGACAATTTAAAAACAAGTACTTTAACTATTCGAATTTCCACCGATAAGTTTGACATAATACTTAAACTATTACGCTGAATTTCAAATGTGCAAAAGAAACAGCAAAATGCGATTTTGTCTGTGTCTAAACTATTTCACTCATATGATAGCATACCAGCCCAATGGATAAAGGAAACCACCCAAATCAACTCTAGTAATACAGAAGACATCACAATACATTTACAGGACAAATAACAGGACACCACAACAAATCAGCCTCTTGATGTCCATTCGCTCCCACCCAACCAGCTGCTCAAATATTTCTAAATTGAACCTGAAACTAGTTAATTACTTGCAAACAGCATAAAGAGAACAATTACTTTAGTAAACTAGATTTTTTTTTTTTACATAAACATGACCATACCTCTAAAATTGCCACAAAATAGAAGAAGAGCAGTAGATAAGGTGGCGCCAGCACAACTCTGTCAAATAGGACCCTCTTGATACCAGACCCAGGGGTCTTACTGGCTGGAACCAGTTTGTCTAACCAGATATAAAACTGGTGGATTAAGGGACCATTAAAGAAAAACCTAAAACAAAGCAAACAAGCAAATTGTGTCAAAGTCAAACAATAATAAAATTATCTTAGTGAAATTAATGTACTGTTTATTTTTAAAAATCCAAAATAGTATACACATTTTGAAACCCTTTTCACTTCAGAACAAGTCTACACTCAAGTTAGAGCTCTACGGCACATAACCCGATGTAACCAATTGTGCCGCACAAAATAAAAAAGAACAGATAAAAAATTCTAAAATTACACATAATTATTCTTTAATATTTTTCTTGAACAAGGCGACAGATGATAGATGTTCCTTAAGTTTTAACAATATTGTTGCAGTCTTCTTTTATTTACCCTATTCTTCAACCTTTTCACCCCCTGAGATTTTTGCAACAATAAGACTTTCAGTCAAATCTCAGGCACAGAGGCTAATTAATACAGTAGGCTATAATAATAAATTAATTTTTTATAATTGGATTACCCCTCTTCCCAATGGTCTAATTTCATGTAACCTATTTGACTAAACACACTCAGAGGGGGTGTTAGGAAGAATAAGGGTATATATTTCAAAATTGAATAATGACTGATTTATCAGTGTCACATTCGGGGCTAAATGACATTGGTCGTGGAAACGTGGTAGCTGTTATGCTAGTGAAAGAACAACACCTTAGTTAAGATAACACCTTAAATACATGCATCTTCTAACAGATAAAGATGGAAGCAAATTCATTTTACAATCTACCACATCATCGTGCACCATATTGCAAGTATAAAGTACATGTACCATACCCAAAAGTAGCATAAGCAAATGTGCTTCTCCACCAGTATCGTCTGCCTGTGTTAGGATTGGGGAACGCCAGCTGAGAGAAGACATCACCAATAACAGCTATAGAGGCACTGCAGGCAAAAATAACAGTTATATTAAAAAAGTGTTTCTTTTATGTCAATAAAAAACAAGAAAAAAAACAATCATTGATAGAGCTATGGTCTGGGCAAGATATTTTGGACGACAGACAGCTTATTTGCATAATTTAGGTCTAAATTTGAATAAATTTGCGGAAAAAGTTTTACGTAGCACCTGTCCATATTGAGAATTGTTGTATGAAAGTTTCAAAGTCATACGTTGAATAGTAACCGAGCTATGGTCCGGACAATATATGTTAAATGGCAGACAGCTAATCTGCATAATTTAGGTAAAAATTTGCATAAATTTGTGGAAAAAAATTAACGTTGCACATCTGCATATGATGAAGAATGTTATGTGTAAGTCTCAAAGTAGTATGCTACATAGTAACTGAGCTATGGTCCAGACAATATATTTCGGACGCACGCACGCACAGCCGGACGGAAAAAGCAATCGCTATATGTACTCCTATATTTATATAGGGGGGACAATAGGGATAATTATGTCCCTTTTTCTTTTTTTTCTTATCTGAATGGACTTTGCTCTAGCCAAGCTTAATTTCTTACGGACACTGGTCAATTACGCTAAACACATAACTCCCTTGTTTGTCTTACACAATAAATCTTTGTGTTATAGAGCGAGACATACTAGTGTTTCTTATTAATACATTTAATGAAAAGAATCTGGATATCCTTCATTCTTTCTTTGGATTTTTATGAAAATGTTATGTGTTGCTTTTAATTAACCTAAATGCTCCAAAAATTTGACCTTAGGGGCACAAGTTTTAAGTATTTTACTGAATTTATAAATGTGAGTTTAGAACTAAAACATCTATTTTCCAGTTGTGTAAAGTCTGAACTTTCTAAGAATTTTAAGATTGTGTTTCTGCACTTCTTAGCCTTTGTATAACATGTAGTTTGTTGAGTGGTAAAAGGCTCAAATTTGTTGAGGATTAAGGGTAAGACGCTGTCTTTTGGGCCTTTTGAAAAGTATTTGGCTGTTAGAAAATCACCCAGATTGAAATTTTCTTCTATAAGAGGCATATAGTCCAGTTGAAACACTTAGAATAACATAAGATATTATGGATAAACAACTTCTGGTATTTTTACATCATCTACATGGAGATGTGTCAATCCAAAATATTAAGCAACTGAACAATTTAATTAGGAAAGAAACACAGACCAACAAAAACTTAATCTTTCTACTTAGATGCAGGGACAATCTACTTATACCGCAAGGACTCAAACTACGATCACAACACCCATCATGGCCATCAACTCACTGGCTGAGAATTTTACAGACAGCATCCGAGCGACTTGTTCAAGAGAGGATTTATCATCATAGGAAAAACAAGGCTTGATTAAGTCAGCAAATATCATTCAATAGAGACAAACTAAGATTAACTATTGATGCCACATTGTGTGAAAAGCTTGAATCTATAAATCTGTTTAATAGAATACTCTTAACACCAGCGCCGAAAATATACCAGAAGTTGTTTATCCATAATATTTTATGTTATTCTTGGATTGAAATTGTTTCAAACAAATGGTGTTTACATTTTTGGAGAGGATATTCTTTGTTAAGAATATTGCACAATGGAAGTTTCAATACTGATCATGTAAATAAAGCCCTATTTAATATTGAGGAAAATGACTTCCACCTTTCTCTAGTATAGACATCAAACTTCACTGTGTATATCTTATCTACACCCCTAGGGCCAAGGTGGTGCCAAATGTATTTTTAACAAAAAATGACAAATATTTAAAATTTTGAAATAAAAATAAGATAGATTTGTGAAAAAACAAAGAGCAACTCTAATCACAGATCGTCTTATTTTGTACAAATAGTTTTGCTTTAAAAACAGATGTTACCCCTTTGTTTGAGACAAAAATAATAAATGCCTTCTAACTTTTGATAGGTATGTAGACTTTCAGTTTGTAAATATCGTTCTGCCTTCAATTATAATGCATATATATACTCTTATTCGTTTGTTTGTTTGATTGGGGTTTTATGCCGTACTCAAGGTTATTTCACTTTTATGACGACGTGCCAGCCCAATCAGTGAAGGAAACCAGCGTAAAGAACGCTGGCAACATACAAGACAGGACAAAACATTTACATAACAAAACAGGGCACAACAAAAATCAGCCCCTTTGCTCAGAACACCCACCATATAGTCTTACATGCACTTCTATGTTTACTGATGAGTGATGACAATGAGAAAGCCAAGCCCAAATATTCAGTGATAATGAGGCGTTTCTTCTTCAGAGTTACAATACTAATATTCTTTGATTATCGCGAAGAAGAGCGGGATGACAAAAGTTTTTATTTTTAAGTTTTTATTGTGCTTTAAATTAGAAACAATTTTCTTATCGAAAACAACTTCGAGATTAACTTGCACGTTTTAGTACTGGTATTAATATCAAGTATAGGCTTTAAAACGGTTTTAATAGGCTTACTTCAACAAAAACATTGCAAGTTAAATTAAAAAAGATGTTATCCATAACAAAATGATTTGATAATTTACTGTGTCCCAGTTTTAATGCAACTCAAGGATTTGCGATTTTGCGTATATATATTATTTGTCGAATGTCTGTATAAAATAACAAGAAAACACACACAGTCAAATTTTCGAATTAGTTCTAACTTTTATGTTAAAATTATCCAAAGCGAAACAAAAATAGTGGCTTTTGACACTGATCCGTATATATACCCCTTGCAGGCAGATATATAATCACCTTGTTATGGCTTTTGTTAAAACCGGTCTTTTCTCCAAATTTGAATTGTATCCTGCAATGAGCTTCAACACAAACTGTTTTAATGAACCCTTTTCCATGTTTGGATTTCTAAAATCCCCCCCACCAAAAAATGGTAAACAAACTATAGGATACTCCTTTCAAATACGCGATCTCAATAAATGACTAAACTAACAGTAGCAGTTAAGTGCACATCGTAACATCTAAAGGTGTTAAACCATCTTCGAACAAAGCGACACCGGTATTAAGTTATTCTTTCCTTAATCCAACCCATGCACCAAAACACAGCAAGATATCTATGTCAAAGTTGAAATGAACACAACACGCGACATCGCCCCATGTCGGCAGCTCTATAATCAATTTCACTTGTTAGGTCATATTTTGAAAGTGAAAGCCACGCAACTTTTTTTATATTTTACAAATAAAAATTGTTAAATGTATCATAATATAATATTGTGATTAAAAAATATTATGATAGCTTTTTTCCATTTTATCTTGGTGTCTCATTTTAATTTATACAGTTTTTTTAAATATTTAATCACCATAAAGACATTTTTCCATAAGTTTTCAACATTTTTTTTGTTTAACAACCCTTTAAAAAGGGTTTTCGTTAAAATTTTTAAGTTTAAGGTAGTTATTTTGATGTATATTCTGCACCTTTTGATTGCAAGTAATGCCAACATTTTAGGATTGCAACAAAACTTCGGTTTCGTTAAATAATTGGTTACTCTCCACTTATGAAATTGACTATGCTGACCTAATTTTAGCCTGCTCTCGTTTAATCTCACGAGATTAGGCAGCCATGTTTTGTCTGCAGGTGCCCGGGTTGTGACATAGAACGGCGAATTCTACAAAATGTGATAACAGTCAAAGTGTTCATGAGCTAGGGACGCAGTTTCATGTCTGATCTGCGTCCGATGCAGAAAGTCTTAAAGCAGACGTTATTGTTAATGGGTAACATTTCTGGTAGAAGGAGAAATATTAATTTTTATCCACAAACAAGTGGACAGCCAGGCCAACACGGAAACCCTCCGCCCTTTTAACTAAGTTGGCTCCTCCCGACTTTGAAGAAATCAACACTTTTGCATTTCTTAAGACCTTGTTAAATTATGGATTCTGTGTATTCATCGAAAGTACTGAAGAAGCAGGTCTTGTGGTTGCTGGCAGCCGTCTTATTTTCAAGTCTTTGTCATGGTGAGAATCTTCTGTTTACTTTTCTGCCTAGGATAAATATTAGTTCTTTTAAACAGGACATTCATTTGGATACTCACTTGATGTCGGAGTCCTTTCAATTGATTCAATGGTCGTACCGCATTGATCTGCACGATATGAAATGAGCAATTTAAAATTCATATAAATATACAAATTAAATAGAGCATATCACCAACATACCTTAACTCACCTATATACATGTATGTAAGAAGTATCTTTGCTATGATATTAATGACGTTTGATATTTATAGGATGGAGAGTGATAGCATTAAAGTCTGACGGTAACCCCTCTGGTTATCTTTTCGTATCTCCCGTCAGCAACAAAAAACAACCAAAACGCTTCCTTCCTGAGATTGTTTCTATCATTAGTCCATATCGGAGGATATAGGAATTAAAAAATTCCTAAGTTCTGCAATGTTTGGGTTGTACACAGCGTTTTGCAAGTCAGCTCCCCGCTTAACAAACTTTTACAGCCAGACAAGTCTGCCTCAACACGATGACGAGTGTCGACAAAAACAGTCCCCTTGTCTGCTCTTCCAGAGCAGTGAATGACAACTCCTGTTAGAGGGCGCTGTCTGCCTATCTGACTTATTTCGCGTAACGTCCCTGCAGTGGAGACCCTTTTCTTGTCGACACATGCATCATGTGGAGCTTACTTGCAAAATGCCGTGTACATCCAAAACAGTGCAGAAGTCAGGAATATTTATTTTATTTATTTTTATTTATTTCAGGGACTTGCTCCCGCTGGTCATCCCTGAAATAAATAAAAATAAATAAAATAAATATTAAGGTCTGATTTATTAGGTTAGAAGAGTGACAGTGAGTAAGCATGCGCAAACTGCCCCTCATGAACAGGATTTATTTTGTAGTATTTAAGATAAAAAATTAGCCTTGCAAGTTAATGTAAACCTACTGTGTGTCGAAATTTATGTCCTCTTCAATTTGAACCCATAATATTTCACCAAATTGCTTGATGAAAGAAAATATTCCATCGTTTTGACAATCACTGATGTTGTTTGCATAGCCTAACGCGGAATTCAAGATCCATTCCGAAAGTTGTTGCTTTGGCCCAAAAAGTGCGAGTATTTTTAAATCCGGAATTTTTACTTTGTAAAATGTATCGAAAATTTTGTTTTTGTCATTTTGTCCGTCTTTACACAAGTTTGCATTGTGGGCCAGTTTTCCCTTGAAAGTGAGAATGCTTACTCACTGTCACTCTCTGTCCAATAAATATAAAAAAAATATTAAATATCGTAGGAGAGTTACTTCTGGCCCTACTAGATACTTTAAAAAATGAAGAATAAACCAGGTAAATCTGTAAATCCATCTCTTGAAATTGTTTTCTGTCAGATTTCAGAATTTATTTCTCAATGACCTGAGCTGTTCGTGGCAGTCATGTTAGAGGGTTAAATACTATTACAACACTTGCAGACTATTTGTGACTCCTTCACTTGTACATTTCTTCTACTAATTGTGGTGGGGACCTCCTGTGCGCTCCAAGCTAACTCATCTAAGGCGCATCGGGATGTCAATATGTCGCTGTGCGTCATTTAGGGTGGTGTCTTTCACTGATTGGCCTGGCAAGCCATCATATGAGTAAAATAACCTTGAGTACGACGTAAAACCCCAATAAAAAAATGTAAAAACCCAGATCTACCACTAATCCTGTTATGTGTTAATTTAATCTAAAATTAAAAAAAAACATCTTGAGTTAATTTAATTGAATGTAGGACCCTGGGCACTGGCCATATCGTGCAGGGATATTGGACTGGCATTTTGGAAATCCTGGCTTAGGCCATGGCTAGGATAAATATCAGCTGTGTATATTTTACCACAATTGGTGGGATTTTAAGAATTAAAGTCATGGGTCATTTTGTAAGACGAGTCAAAAACAGCTTCAATAGGAAGTTGTTGTAGAACCCTCCCGCTCAGCTGCAGGAATCATCTGGGCTAAAGTTTACCTTGGCATTAAATGGGGTCCGGTCTTCTTTTCAGACTTCTGGGGCCGGTTGCTCAAAGCAGCGTTACCCGCTAATACCAGATTAAATCACTAATCGCGGTATTAGAGAAGGCCTTCAACATGGCGTGACTTCATCTAAACTTGGATTAAATTTAATTCTGCTTTGAGCAACCGGCCCCTGGTATTTAAAAATGCTGAATTTGAAGTGTGTGGTGGCTGACAAAGACATAATTCCTCTCATCATACTCTAAAATTCGTCTGGAGTATATGTACTAATGTGCAAATTTACTTATATTCCAACTGTTTCCTATCTTGCGGCATTGCCTATGTTAATTTTAGCCCATATTTGCTTTTAAAAATTTATTTTCGGATCCAGTTACTAGACACTTAAAATAAAGTACACTTATATAACACTCAGGTTTGTTATATTGCTCGATGGAATTTAAGTCAATGTATATTTTATTTTAATTATTTATACGTTATTAAATGATCCAAAATGTTTCTTTTCAAACCTCTTTGTTATGGCATATCCTTTGTCAATGATCTTCGACAGGGTGCGAGATTTTAGATTTTTATTGTTGTGTTTAATAGTGTCATCATTTTCTGTAGAAGTCTACGTCGTAATATTAAACACCAATCAATCAATCATATTTCTTTTTTAGCTGAGACTAGCAGAAAGCAGGCCTGCCACGATGCTGAAGGTAACTCAATTCCAGATGGGTCAAACTTTATCCCGGACAAGAAGGATCCGTGCCAGACGTGTCAGTGTGAGGATGGTTATTCCATCATGTGCACAGCTGTGTCGTGCTCTCCACCTGACTGCATTTTTAAAGCCATTGATGGGAAGTGTTGTGAATTTGTCTGTGAAGGACCTCAACCGTCTTACCCCCAGGTTCCTGGTGCCAATGGAACAGGTCGTACAAAGCCTATAGGTAAGTATGAAAAGTGGTCGTTAACTGAGGTCAGTTTTACGAAGCATGCACACTTTACGTCTAATAATAGGAATAACCTGTAGTGCTTCTTTACTAAAATTAAACCCGGCTTGTTAAATAGGTGTCTTACCCTCAAACATCTGGTGTCAATGGAACGGGTCCTACAAAACCTATAGTGGTCGTTAAACTTGGCGGGTTTTACGATGCCAGTATATAAGAGTGGAACGTGGTTGGTTAACTTGGGCCAAGCTTACAAAGCCTGTGTAGCTTTCTTGTACATCGAATGATAACAATAATCTATACTTTAATTAAAAGCGTTTTGTTAAAAAAAGTGATCCGACTGAACTTTTGACCAGCTGACATGAATTCATTTAATAGCTTAACTTGTATTTGGGAATTTAGTAAAGGTGAATTTGTCTAAGAGGTTGCCTTTATGTACATATTATGTTGGTTCCCTCAATCATTATCTAATTTTATACTAGGTTTTACCGTTAATTTTATGTTCAGCCCAATCATTCCCAATCCCATGCACTAGTAATATTTTGGAATTATATTCGTGATGATTGGCCCGAGCTTCCTGTACTGTGGTGCTGCTGTCTGAGATAAGGTGCGTCAGGGAGCTGATTGGCTGTGGTGTTTTCCATCCTGTTGAATGTCCTGCTGTGTCCTGCCAGTGTCGATTAGAGCGGTACCCTTCGCCCATTTGGCGTTCAAATGGCCAGATATGGGTTGATATTAGCCGTCCAACTGGGCCATCACTTGAATACACTGCCGTTATGTCCTGTGTCCTGATGCTCTCTGAGTTAAGGAACACAGGAAGCCGATTTGTTGTGGTGTCCTGTTTTGTAATTAAATGTTCTGTAAATGTTTTGTGATGTGTTCTGTGTTGCCAGTTTCGTTTACGGTGGTTTCCTTCACCGATTAGTCTGGCACATGTGATTGAAATAACCTAAAGTATGGCTTTAAACCCTGATCAATCAATGCCGTCATGTAAGTGAAATAGCATTGAGCACTGTCTTAAGCATCAATCATTCCAGGTAGGACTACTTTGATTTTATGGTTAGCAGAATTTTATGAAGCAAAAATCTGATTTCAGATCGTACCAATGGCGGTATCACAAACCTAGGGCTGCGTCTAGTGGCTAGTACAATAACCTCCTTCCTTGTTCTGGCCCTCCTTCTCTTCATGATTCATAAACTACGACAACGACGACTTTTCATGTCAGTTAGACGTAAGTACCCTCTGCTCATTAAGTTACATAATAAAAGACCTTCAGTGTGGGTAAACTCTATAAATGATGAAACTGTCTACACAAAATTTTGTCCAAATGGTACAAAGTAACATGTCTACACCAGGGATGATGAACTGATCGGTGTGGAAAAGCTCTTACACAATATTTGTGGAGCACCAATACACCCTAGGCTACTGAGAATCCCTTCAAAAGCATTTCGTTCAATTTTGCCATGTTCATTAATGTTAAAATTACCTTTCTAGGGACCCACTGGCTTATGGTAGAAAGTTTTAAGCTTGTATATATGCGTTCTGTCATACTTAGCACTAGAGGAACATTATTTTTTTATCAGAGCTAACACAAGTGACTTCAGATTTTTTTTTATGTTTTACTGTCACTCTGTAAATAAGTTAAATATCCTTAAGCACGGCATTAAACACCAATAAATCAATCAATGCCACTCTTTAATGGTAGAATACAACCCGGTTATATAAGTGAAATACCCTTGAGCATAGTTTTAAACATCAATCCATCATCCTGTTTCGGGAATTTCAAAACGATGTACTCATCGTACCTAATTAACATTGTTCTCTGATAACCTAATGTGGCGTTTTCGTTTACAGGTCTTAACAGCTCACGTCGCAGATTAGATGAAGTTGACCATGAACGCTATATGAATGACATGCCCCCACCCCTTGGGCTGACTGTACCTCCTTACCAAGACCCACCCCCACCGTACTCCCCACCCAAACCTCCCTGCAATATCGCCCCAGGAGAACCTCCTCCTCCGTATGAAGCTATTAACAACAACAACACAGCTCCTCCACAAGATGCTTCGGACTTACCACCGGCTTATCAACAAGGAGCACCCAGTTTACCCTATATTGGTGCAGCGAACTCAAGAACCCACACCACTAGTGAGTCAAGCTTCACGAGCGATTCAGAATTTTTGGGTCCGCAGTTCAGCCCAATTAATAACCCTGCTAGAAATGCTAACAACAGAAATCAAAATGAGCAAAGAAACAGATCTTTGAATGAGAGCGGCTCTGTTGAAGATACCAGGGTTAAGGAACTCTTCGAACAAAGTTGGAGGTCTGCACAGAGAAGTCATGGTTCCTTAGCAAATGCATCAACAAACTCTGTTAAGCCACAACAATCAGCCTGTAAAAATGCTCGCAGCGCCCACGAATCTCAAGCCGCACAACAAGGAACACCTTCAAATTCAAGGTCACAACATGTTATTAATATATTTGGACCCAGGTGTATTAAAAAGTCTGGCAGTGTAGAGATTTTACGACAGAGTATTAGTCCCCGAAACTCATATTGCCTCGATGGTATCTCCGCCGCGGAGGTAATGTCACAGAGTTTGGACCCATCTGTCTTGAACAGAATGCTTCAGGAGACTGGAATAAGCTCCCCCAATACTAGCGTAAACGGAATGGAATCAACGTCAGGATTACAGAATTTGACCTCTGAAACTGACACAAGCTTGACCTCTGACCCCAGTAATGGTTCCTCCTGTGGAATGTCTTCACTGCTAAGACAAATGGACGCCAGAGATAGACGGCGACAGTTTCGTCTTTCAAATTTACTGCATAGTCCTGTTGAAAGTACTGAATCACCAACCTCACCATTGTCACCTGCTGGCGAAAACTCAGCAGCTTTACGTTCAAATTCCATACACTCAGACCTATCCTGGTTTTCAGTTTGTTCCGAAACAGGTGAGCCAAGGTTGCGAAAATCTGTGATAACTAGTGACTCCAAATATCCGGAATATCGCCCTGGGGGGAAACCAGCTACAGGGACCCAAGTTTCATGTAAATTTGTGCCCAAAATTCCAACCCCTAGTGAGAATATGACACAAAGGGAAGATAACTCTGTTGAACCAAAGACTGAATTTAATTTTCCAAATCTGTGTCTGGCAAGGAATTACTCTACAGAAAGATTTGATCGTTTGGGTAATTTGGTAAACAGTTCTGTTGTTCATAGATCTTTGTCAGACATTGATTTGAATAGAAATCGCTGCCGGCGTGAAAATCAAGAATTGGGCGACTGCACATGTAAGTCATGTGATAAGGGTACACATAGTTCTGAGCTGGAGCCTTGGGTTATGAAAACAACCAATCAAAATACACAATTAACTAGCAAGAACCAATCAGCTTTCAGTGTAGATGACATCAAATCTGGCAAGAGAAAAGACGGAGATGCACCTAAGGGACAAAGTTTCAAATCGTTCAGAAAAGCAGAGAAGGCTCTGTCAGTTGACTCTGCAAATGGCAATGACTCTTTATTCCGAAATATTAACAAATTTGGCCCACTTGGGGGAAATCATCCTAAAAGTCTAATGACAGAAGGCAAAACAGTCAAAAGCACAAATAACCGTGACTGTGATAATTCAACCGTATGTGCAAAACCTCTCACAAAATCTCCAAAGAAGCTAACAAAAACAGAATCTGTAATAACCGACTTGCGAAACAACAAACGTAATCGAAAGGCGTCCGATTCTGACAAGAAAGTACACAAAACAAAATCTATGTTATGTAGTGACGTGTAAACTACTTTGGTGGATATACATATACTATTTACTGCTACTAAGTATTGTGAAATCTGAGTAAACTCTGGGTGGCCTGGGACCCATTTCACAAAACAGCTTAAATTTTAAAACTCACTTATTGTTTAGTGATCAGATAACGATAAGACATGTGAAGCAATGTCGACAATATATATTTCGCCAGCGAATTGTGTAAGTGATAATCTACGAGCCCTCTGGCTAAGGGCAGTATAGTAGAAGGGTACAATCACACTGTCCTACTAAGCATTGGAGGAACATTAACGCTCCGACACAGCTAACGCTTAATAATGACATCACATGTGTTTGTGTACCTTCTTACTGTTGGAATACACGTCATTTGGATATGTTGAGTTGGAAAACACTGTCATATAAGAGAAATGCCTTAAAGCACAGCGTAAACGATAATCAGTCAATCATGATAATCCACAATGCGCTAAGCCATTAATGGGTTATCTTTGGTACTAAAACTATTTATTATTGACATCACAATTATTAAAATTCTCATCAAAATGTGAAATTGTTTAGTTCTAAACACTACTGCCGTGGAATATTACGAGCGAATGAAGAAATCCAGACATTTCACCTACTGACAAATAATTAAGTCAAATGTTTAATAGTTGTACATTAATATAATAAACATTGCTAAGATAAGAAAGTGAATCCCTACTGTAAAACCTACAACATGTTTTTAGTTTCTTATTTAACTGAAGTCAAAAATTACATCTGACAGTGACCTCACATATTTGAAAATTCTGTATTAGACCAGTGTTAGTATACACCTGTTGAACTTGAACCCTGTGAAGTACGCCTTTCAGTAAAACTCAATATATAGACACTAAGTGGGACATCGTGAAGCTGATCTGTTTGTGGAGTCCTGTCTTTTGTCCTGTAAATAGGCTGTGTTGCATGTGTCTTCAAGGATGGTGTCTTTTGCTCATTGAGCTGGCACACCGCCGTGGCTCTTGAGTGAAATGACCTGAAGTGTGGTGTACATTCCAAATCAAATCAAAGGACCCAGATTGAAAACTAGCCATTTCCTGTTGTTCCACGTTGAGTCATTACATGCTTTCACTTTCAATTTCATTGAAGAGGTACATGTAAATAAGTACACAAATCTGTTTTAAGATTTGTTCTTGTACCTAGACATATTTTTAGGTGTATTTGATTTTATATTAATTACTAAGTGTATTCACATGATATATATACATTAGGCTTCCTGTTACCCATTGCAGTGTCAGGTACTACTAACACAATATATCCATGACTGTGCTGTTACTATTCCCTGAGATAGACCTTCAGTGCTTGAGAAATTACCTTTTTTTCATCCATGAATCAACATGTCCTTGGGGCAGCTCTTAATTAAATCAATTACCCAGAGTTACTTTTGATTGACGGAAAATTAAATTTGATAGTTAAGTTATACTGCCTGATTTTTAATTGCCATCTAAACAGTAGATGGCAATTAAGAAATGTGTTTTTTTCTCTTGATAAACATTGGTTTTGTAGCTAATATTAAAGGAAATCAAACTCTACCAGCCTTCCAATCGGTAGCTCTGATTATAAACCGTTTTTGTACTGTTTAGTATCAATAATTCAGCCTTACCTGGGGCAGAACATTGGTGATCACAAAGACTTCAATGCATTATTGACCTTTGATTAGTAGATCTAAAGATTTATTTCTGACTTGATTTGTTTAGTTCCGCTTCTTTATGCCTTTGACTATAGAAAGTTGAAACATTTTCATTTCATAACAAACCTTGTCCATATGAAAAGCCAAATTACACTTTGATTCAAAGTTATCTAATATTGTCTGTTTACTTTTCCCTTAAACTTTCCCAATACAAATATGCAATATGTCCTATTCTTGAAAAGCTATTTTCCTCTTTCGTTATCGAAGTTTCCTTTCATTCTGCATGACCTTTCCCCTTAACTCTACACCTGTATAGTTTAGATTGTTTATGCAGCTTTTATCTTTCATGTACTGTCTTTGGGTATATGTATATTGTCTTTTTCTTAGTCTGAATATCAAAGAAAGGATGAAGATCACATTTCTGCTGTTTATGGCAAGTTCGTCGCAGAAGCCCCCACTCATTTCTTGTGGAACCCTGTTTTTGAGTCCAGTCCTTAACCTGTAGCGTCCTTATTTGTTGACGGGGTCGGTTCCTACATCTATTTAAGCTGACACAACGTCACAGGAGTCAAATAACCTTAAATACAGGGAAAAAACCCTGTCCTGATAAAAACCAAAAAACAACAATACTAATAGTTAATATTTTAGGCAGACGTAAGCGTTTGGTCACACTGACTCTAAGATCTTGCTATACTGACTTCAGATTATTACTTAATCTTAAATCTTTCCAAACCATAGGATTTCTGGGTCCGTCATGCTTAATACTGTACTGTGTGGCTTAATTATTCCTTCATCGAAGAAGGCTGTACTATTTTGAACAAAACAAGTGCTTTCCTCACATGGCAATAGGCAGGTAGTTCAGTTTCTTTGACAAATCTTTCTCACCGGCACACAGCATTATTTTGTCACAAGGGATATATTTTTAATGGTGTAAATGTATGCAGCTTTTATCTTCTTTGTCAAAAGATACCTTGTAATTTATTTATGACTCTCCCAATTCAAAAAAAGAACTAAAATAGATTTTACCCTGGTATGTGTGTACCTATAAACTCTGACTGCTCCCTAGATGCAGAGTTCTGTATCATTATTTGTATACTCATAATCCATATATATAACCCTTGCCTGGCTTAATCGGTTCATCATTTCGGGCCTATTTCTATGTATTTATAACAGGTTGTTGGTTCAAGTGGGTTTGTTTACCTTAACATAAGGGAAGTTTCTCTTGAGTGGTTTCCAGGATTCCTTAATACACAGGCCATTTAAGCGGAATACCTGAGATTAAAAAAAATCCTGCTCTATTGTATGTTGAAGTATAGCTCTAGTTATTAAGGCCTTGAAGACTATAAAATAAATTTTTTTGTTACAATTATTATTTTTATTTGTGTATATATCAAATGATATAGTGCTCTTTTTTTCTTTTTTTTTTTAAAGTTATCATTTTCAGGAAAGTTTATTCCAAATCTTAGCCTTTTTTTTTTTTTTTTTTTTTTTTTTTTTTTACACTCCTTGGTCTTCACAATGGGTAACCTTTTAAGTTTTTAATTGAAATTAAAATGTGTTGCATGGTACATGTAGGTAATTATCACTCTAGATACTCAAAGAAGCCTTGATTATGTGAAACTCAGTTTTGTAATAAACCATACGATCTAACCCATTGTGTAGCCTGGAAGTAGGCATTATCTTAAAAATCTCTGAGAATATGTCATTTTTCAATCAGAATGGGAATTGGCTACATCATGTAACTTGTTTTTATTTCAGCTTATTTTTTTCTTTTAATTTAACACCACAATTGTATCCTTAACCTTTTCTTTGGTTTCATTTAAGGTTTATGTATCTGACTTTGAATTAAATGCTTTTGTATGTTGTCATAAAAGAGCTACTTTTCACTTAAGGCATTGAGATATGACACTTAATCTTATACATGTACTTTGGTATTTATATGACAAGAATAGTATAAATGTTTTTAGAGTCCAGATGGATTTTTGCTAAATTCACATTTATATTGGAAAAACTGTGGCTGATTAACATCAAAATGGATTTCTGTCACTCAGTTTTAAGAGATCTGCACTGGAGACTCCCAGTATCATCTAGCTAGACTGGTGATAATCTCTGAGCATTAATGTGGGTGGTTGGGTGGAAGCTTCCTGTGGCCTGGTCCTCTCGGCGCCAAGGGAATCAGGAAGCCGATATGTTGTTGCATGGTATTATTGTCTGTTTATTCAAGGTGCCAGTAACATCAACATAAGTGTCTTTCAAACATTGGCCTCGCACCGAGTCATATGAGTGAAATAACCTTAAAGTATGGCATTAATCAAACAAAGCAAAAATACTGCATATCACAATTAGATATTAATGTTAACATAGTTAATCAGATTATCAACCATTATAAATAATTATCAATAATTATAAAATATGGTTGACAATACCTTTTTGAATTGATGTTTTATAAAGCTGTGTCACCAAAGAAAATTTATTACCGGGTAAAAGCATTTTTCATTTTATAATTAACAGTGAAAATAACAAGATTTTTTTTCAAATCGCTTGTCTGGATTTTATCCAACTGTATATATAATTATATGAAGGTGACAATTTTACGTAGCAGACT